>JAPKLW010003944.1:0-32750 GCA_026898455.1 Plectranthus barbatus
TTGGATCCCAGGTATTTATAGACGAGGGATCCCATTCAAATTTACTAGCCGTTTGGACACATCCGGAAAAGTCTCTGTCCTCGCATGTCCTACTGCAGGCGGCAGGTAGGAATTTCCGGAAAGTGCCATACCTTTGACCGCTTTATCTGACACAGATCTCTTTGTGTCAGAAACGGCTCTATTCGTCAGTACGAGGAATCGCAACTGGTAGTCTTGAACTGATAGACTTTAAGGCATCCTCCTTAAAGTCATACACTGTCAGTTAATTCCTCAGACGAATCTTCTTTTTGTCTCTAAGTCTTCGGGAGAGCGAATCTTCAATTCTGCTGATAACCTCCGACTGGTAGATCATACTGGTGATCTTGTGCTGGCAGTCTCTGCTGGTGACTTTCCTTAGCACAATCAAGGTCTACCAATTCGTCTGATGTTATCTTCTTGGAATCTCCCGTGACTGGTGGCTTCACCGCTGGTGAATAGTGTCAGCCAGAACACATATTCTGCTGGTGAGATTTCTCAGCCTCCTGCTGGTGAAAACCTTCCCAACTGGTGAACAGTAACCAGTCAATAGCTCTACTCCATGCTGATGAACAGTGTCAGCATGAGTCTTTGTCAGTCGCTTGCTGGTGAGACTTCTCTCAACTGGTAAGCATATCTCATGCTGGTGAACAGTAGCCAGCATGAGTCTTGATCAGCTACGACTTACAACTCAAAAGACCTAAACAGGACTTTTACATTTGAGACTAGAGCTATTCTAGAGACAAACTGACGCTGGTAGGACTTAGGATTTGATGCACCAAAACTATGATCTAATCTATCAACTGGGGAAGGGAAACAGAATTTTCCCAACATGATTTCTATACAAATTTAAGTCCAAAAGCTTTGAAATCCGATCTTTTCACAAAGCACTTCCGAAAAATTCGTTCGAAGGAGCAAAAGAAAGGTACGTGGTGTTTTAAATTCTTATACTTATTTTAAATTTTAATTATGATATCTAACTAGAAAAATATAAAATTATAGGTGCTCCCGAACAATTTGATCTATATTGCAATTATTGTCCTAAGAGATACAAATTCACCGCCGGTGGTGGATATGGAACATATCAACGCCACATAAAGGTGAAGCATCCCATGGAATTTGGCTTGTCTAAGGGTCAAACTCAATTAAACCAAGGTGCATTTTCTACTTCCCAAGGTACGTCTTCCTCTTCCGCTCTTCATAAATATGATCCGATAAAATCTAGGGATTCATTATTGTCATGGGTTTGTGTAGAGAGTTTAGCTTTTCAATTAATGGATAAAGCAAGATTTGAAAAATATATAAATCCGGTCAAACCTCTTCAAAAAAGAATTCCACGCACAACTATGGTGCGTGGAATAAGAAATAGAGTTAGACAATATAGATTGACTTTACGCGATCAATTTAAAAAATTAGATCATAGGGTTTCTATTTTCTCTGATATTTGGGATGATTGTAGATCTGAACATCATTATTTAGGTGTAACCGTTCATTGGATAGATTCCTCTTGGAATGTAAATAAAAGAATAATTGCATACCGAAAATTTGATGACCCTCATAAGGCATCAAATATAGCACGTTTATTAATAAAAATAGCTCACCAATATAAAATAAACGACAAAATATTTTCTATTGGTTTTGATAATGCAAGCAACAACACCGCATCAATAAGGGAGCTTATTTTGGTGTGCAATCCGGTCCTCGGAGGTAAGTTTTTCCATTGTCGTTGTATTACTCATATTCTTAATTTAGTCATTCAAGATGGAATGAAACTTTATACTCATTCAATCAAACCTATTAGGGCTGCAATTTTATGCATACATAGTCATAAAAAAATTGCAAAAAAATGGGCTTTTTTTGTGCTACTCATGGAGTCCGAGCAAAACGTTTTCCAACCGATATTTGTCATAGGTGGAATGCCACCTATGAAATGCTTAATACTACTTTTAAATATAAAGAATTATTAGTACAATTTTTTAGAAGTGATGATTATGGTATTAGTTTGCATTTATCTCATTGGGATGCATGTACTAGTTTGCATGAATTGTTAAAATCTTTTTCTTACGCAACTAAAGTTTTATCCGGTGTTTATTATCCCACTAGTTCTAAAGTTTTATATCATTGTTGTTATATTGCTTGTCAATTTAATCAATTTAGTTTCATACCCGAATTAAGGCATATAATATTTGATATGCTTGTTAAATGGTTAAAATATTTTAGGGAGATTCCATCCGTATTTTTAATTGCTAAAGTTTTTTAAAATAGTATTAAATTAGAAGGTGTTTATTATTTTATTGATACATATTATATCGCTTTATCAACCTTAGCATTTATAGGGACCGACAAAATTATTTCTTTAGAACAATTGAACCTCCCCTCCGTCGATGTAGTTAAAACCTAACTTAGTACAACATTACGTCAAGCTTTCGATTCATTTTGTATCACATATAGCCACTTAGTTCAAATTAGATCTGCCTCTAGGACAACTAGTTCCGGCCAAACTAGTGCTAACCCCTTGTTAGCTAGAATTCATAATATTATGATGTTTATTTGGCGGAAATGTATGTTGGTGGTGATTGTTTGCAGCCTCAAGATGAAGAAGATGAGAACGCTCCACAAGAGGTTGATATTCTACTATGGTGGTCAAGGCGACAATAACAATACTCAATCCTAAGTATGATGGTGAAGGAGTTCTTAGTCATCCCCGCATCAATGGTTGCTATGGAACAAACATTTAGCTCGGGTGGCTATATGTTGGATGAAAGAAGGTCCAACTTGTCACCGGCCAATTTGGAAGCACAAGTTATACTTAAAGATTGAAAAAATGCCGAAGATCGAGAACAACAACCGAATTGGAGGCACGTCTTCGACGACGAGGATGCTTACAACTCCGAAGCAAGCGCGGCAAGTACTAATGCTTCCGATGGCCTAGATGATGCGAATTTCGACTCCGATTAAAGATAAGTAAGGTAAAAGAACTATGTGGGCTTTGATTCCCTTAATGAAAATTAAGGGATACGTAGGCAACTTAATTTTAAGGTAAAAAATTAAGTGCAAGCCCTTTTTAATTAACCCCTCCCCTCCCCTCCCCCTAATTATTAAAGTTTTTTCTTTTTTTATTTTTTTGGAATTTGTTTGTTTATAATTTTAATTTTCAATTATTGTAATAATATTAATTCTTCAATTTTGTAATTTATATAACTTGTGTAGTTAAAAAATAATATACAATTTTGTAATTTGTATAACTTGTGTAGTTAAAAAAAATTATAAATATACATTCATGAAACTTGCAAATTTAAATTTGTAATCTTAATTTATAATATTCCTTATATATTTTTGTGTTTATTTAATTTGTGTACAAAGTAAAAATAATATACAATTTTTGTGTACAAACCAAATATTACTCAAAGGAACAAAATACTTATAATTACAATTTTTTTGTACAAACCAAATATTATACTATTTCAAATAAAATAAATAATTAAAATTAAAAAAAAAAGGGGTAAACCGCCAATTCGGAACCAGAACTGGTTGGAACCGTCTGGAACCGGAACTCCGAACCGGAACCTTAACCTTCTAGCCACTGGCCGGTTCTGGTTCCATTTTTCCGAAACCGTGGAACCGGCAGTTTCGAACCGGAATCAGCCCGGAACCAGCCCGTGGCCATCACTATGTGGCGATGCTCACAAGTTCAAGAAAGAGAAAGACGAGCCTTACATTGAGCTAGTGACATCCCCAAACAACCCAGATGGATCATCAAGAGAAGCTAGGTGAATCAAAATCAAGGGAAACTAATTCACGACCTTGCTTACTACTGGCCTCAGTATACTCCCATCTCGTCTCCTCCAGCTGATCATGATATCATGCTTTTCACAGTTTCCAAAACCACCTGCCATGCTGGAACGCGCTTGGGGTACCCTAAACCATCCTGCTATTCTTCCTAGACTAGACTCATTGCTGTTCAAGAAATTTACCTTTAATGAAAATTTTGCAGATGGGCTCTTGTCAAGGATCAAGAAATCGCCAAGAATATGACCGAATTCATCGTGCTCAGCACCATTGGCGTGTCCAAAGAGTCACAGCTCCGCGCAGCGAAGATTCTGCAGGTCTTGTCTGCCTCTCATGATTTCAAGGAGGGCGAAGCATTCTCTGAACAGCTCAGAGAAGCAGTGAAAAAGTGCAAACTTTTCAGCTTGCCAGAGTTCCCCCATGGGAAATGCTCATTTACTGGCCGTACCTTTGCATCACAACCAGGTAGATTCTTCAAAGTTATACTATATACATATCTTACCCACTCCATTCATCATCATCGTCTTTGCAGCTTTTGCCTGGCTCAAGTGTGAAGGTTAAACCGTTGACTGTTGCCTCAAGTTCGTAGCCCCAAGTTCGTTAGGATCAGCGTGTTGCCTCGTGATGAAGTTTTCGATCAATTTACAGAGCGACTTTCCAGCATCACCTCTTTCTTCATAGAAAGAGGATGTTTTTTTCTTTTCTTTGCTCTTTTTTTTTTGGTATTGTGTCGCAGGCACAGGCACGACAGACTGTAATAACATTTTGAATAGTTTCTATACACAGTAAATATTTCCAGTATGCTTTCTAAAGATCTGTCCACATCTTTCACGCTAACAATCTATAGAAAACTGCCGTAACAACTACGCTAAAATTAACATCTTCTTTCTCTTTCTGTTGAAAGATTGTAAGAAACGATTATTTATCTAACAGTAGGGATTAGCAAAATGGATAACTTAGATTCAGAAAAAAAATTTAACAACTATTCTGACAAAACCTTTGTTGTGAATTGTGATCCAATATTCAGATGACCCTGAGTTCGTAGTCCCCAGCAATGGTTATGTATCTCACCCATGGAAGTGCTTTGATACCCACATTTTTCAATGATCTTGAGATAACGAATCTGTCCAAACCCAGATGCACATAGATCATATGAGCAATTAAGAGAGAAAATGGTTCATCTGAAAAAGACAAAATGTGAAGGGACCTGAATGCCAGACACTGTGAAGTACGGAATCTCAAATTTCACATAAATTGGAGCTTTTCTATCCACTGCATCCTCAGATACCACAGAAGGGAGTTTGAACCCTGCCCTCAACATGAATTCCTACATCCACCTAAGATGAGAACAAGTATTTGAAAAATTTTGAAATTCTTGAAAATAAGTGTTGTTGCATAAAAGTCTAACCTTGTTACCAGGAAAAGATTTGATCGTCCATAGCAGGGCCTCCTTTTCTGGAGCATACTTTGCAGATCCCAGTGACATCGTTAAACTAGGACTCGTTAAACTAGGACTCGTTGCATCAGGAGGGACAGGCAGTTCGATTATAACACTCGTTGCTGTGCTGCACGAAGCAGTACCCGATGGAATGTGCCATTATTAATCATTTTAAGACATGATGAAGTTCAAAGTGAAGAATGAACTACAGAAGGTGTACCTGTGTTCCATGAACTGGCTTTGAGCTTTCACGGTCATCTCAACCCGACTCCTTGAATGCCTCTGAACATGAGCTTCCACCCAGAACAGTGGCTTCACCTACCATCGTGATCAATGTGAGCAAACACATGGTCAAGACAATACAAATCAAGATAAGTCAGCAAAGTTTGGAACCTTAGTACTTAGGCTGTAAGTCTTGAGGTCGAATACTCCATTGAGTGGAATGAAAGAAATCGTACGATCGTTCTCAAATCGAGCCAGACAAACACATCTGAGAATAATAAGGTTATGAGACTCAACATAATGTGAACACCTAGACGAAGTTATTTTCATTCATAGACTGCTAAAGAAGACTAACTGGTGGAATTTGATGTCTTCCTAATCAATGGCTTTTGCCCTTGATGTCTGATTCTGAGACTCCATCAAGATTTTATCATTGAGGCCAAGCTTACATTCAGGCATGCCACTGAAACACACACACACAAAAAAAAATGAAATATTCCTTACATTCTCCATTTTTCCAAACATGATGGCAAGCTGAGAACCTCAGATGTGTCTGCATCTTTAATGCCCCGTTGACCTCTGAACGGATTATCTGCCCGTTGCTGTTGACAAGAAGATTTACTCAAGAAACACCTGGTTGGATCAACAAAAGCAAAGGTGAGACATGATTTGGTTGGTACGTTTGAGATGAAGAATTGATGGCCTTACTTCATTAGTCCGGTAAAATACCCCTTCACTGCGCCATGACACTGCATTTGTTACAGCCATTGGAGGCCGCTGAGAAGCTTCCATTCGATAAGCATCAGTCTTGATACACTACATCTGGTGCATAAAAACATACAAGAAATCACAACTAACGCGTAGCGATGCGCAACTAAAACCAGTACTATACGTCGAAAACAACCGGGAAAACTAGTCATATTGCAGCCACAAAATCGCAGAAATAAATCAAGATAAAAAGAATCAAAGTTCTAAAGCACGTCGAACAGCGTAGTTAAATAATAAACCAGAAACACAATAATCAAGATTATCAAAAAGAATTCAGACATCCACGCGCGCACACACACACAAAGAAAAGACTTCGAACCCATCAAACATAAATATGAACACAACTGAAAAATACTGAATAGAAGGTATTTAAAAAGAATTGAGAGCGTACCCAAAACTCCATCTTCGTTCAAAAATTGGTGTTGAGAGGGAGAATGGAGGAGGAATTCGGAGAGTAAGAAATTTGAAAATTGAATGGAAGAGGCGAGGAGCGTACAAGGGTTTTATAGTTGCAAGGGTTTGTCGCCCGACTCAATTAGGGTTTTGATACGTATTTTTTTCCTTTATTTTATTTTATTATTATTATTATTATTATTTTTCTTTTTGGGCTTTTATTAAGTCTACTGCCTTTGTTTATATGTGGGAAGGCTAATTGGTTCAGCTTACAAGGCTGGCCCTTTCAATATTGGCATATAATATTTTTTAAATCTCTTATATCAGTGAAGCGGTTATTAAGTTAGTTTAAAAATAAAAGTTTGTTGTTAATTCAGTTTTTCAGATTTTGTAATCTATATAAACGCAGGTAGGTTCAATTCAATTCAACCTTTCATCTCGCGTCTCTTTCAAGATTTTTCACTTTCTTGTTACTCTCTTTTAACTGCAGTGAACACAGAAGATGGCTGAAGAAGGAGGTGGTGTCCAACTTCCATCACTCACAACACAGAAGATGGCTGAAGGAGGAGAAGATGCCCACCAACTTCCACCACTCACAGAAGCAAAGATTCAAGAACTGGCAACAAGAATTGCTCTGGTTAGGAAAGAGTTTAATGCAAGTAGCAGCGCGATTCTGAGCGCTGGCGACCATGTTTGTGCACTAGCCAAGCGACAGCAATTCAATGCGAAACTACTTACTGACATTTGGGACGAGGTCCCTTTCCATCAGAGGTGTGTGGTGGAAGCTGCCGCCGTCAAAGCTATGCAAAATGCTTCGCCTCCAAGCTCTGTTCAGTCCAACCAACCGTCGCAGAGCACATCGAGCAAGCGATCACGGATGGATATTGACCCATAGGAGAGAGTAATTCTAAACTGTATCCATCAAAATCTTGCTATCCTTTGATTTCCGTAGTCTTGAAGGTTTCTTGTACGGTTGAATTTTGTAATTGATCTTACTCTGAATGATAATCCCCTTCTTGATTGTTTTTTTGTTAATCAGTCTTTTTTGTAGTTATAATAAAATACTTTATCTAAAAAAAAAAGAGTAAATAATAACGTTACAGCGGGCAGCAGCTATTTTTTGAGAGCCTAAAAGAAAGAACGGGCCAGCCCGAGTCCGGATATCAAAACCCAGATAGTTTTAGTCGATGAAGACGATTTGCAGAAAAAGAGATTTAGACTGAGAGAGAGAGAGAATTTTGTGTGAGAAATCTGAGAAATACACACATAAACATACGACCGTTGAAGTATCGATTAAAGTAAGCATCGTTGGTTCGCCCAGAAGATGAACGGCGGCCCATCTGGTTTCAGTACGTCTTTCTGTGCTTTTTTTTTTTTTTTTTTTTTTGGGTTTTGAAGATCGCCTTCTTCTTCTTCTTCTTCTTTTTTCGGTCTGGGTGTGTAAAAATAACAAACAGGCAATTGTGTTTTATTAAAAAACTTGGAAATCTTTCCTGTAAGACTGAGTATTACCAAAATGATGTGTTTAACTGGATCAAACTACATAGGCTAAATTTGTTTTTAGTTGTATTAAAGCTGGTGAAGCTCAAATGAACTAGATTAGATAGATTTTGGAAGTTTGATGAGGATTTGATATGGCGTGCTTGGCTCGGCTTAGTGTGGCAAGTGACAATACAACCCACCAGCAAAGAACTAAAATGATGTTTCTCTTCATAGATTTATGCTTTTCAAATTTAGACTCTTTACTCTAACTAATTTTGTCATGAAATATGCACCCACTACTTTCTATTTTCATGAGCATAATAATGTGATGTAGCCAAATTTGTATCTAACTGCGCTAACTTCGTCTAATATCTATTTACAGATTTTACAGCCCCCTTACTTAAAAGGCCTTCTGTTTGCACTTAAAGCATTTCTTAGTAACATCATTAAATATTTCATTACTTCTGCTTACACTTTACACATTACTTATTAGTGTCCCACTAGTTTGCATTTTCATGGGCATAATTTGATGTAACCAAATTTGTATCTGACTGCACTAACTTCCTATCTATGCCAAGTTCAGGAGTTTTACCAACAACCACGATTTCATAATTCATCATGATTAAAAAATCCATATAATTAGTGAAAAAACCTAACGTTCAAAGATATGCTTTAATTCAATTTCCAATAATGCACTTTCAAGAATATAAAAAGTAATAAAAAAATCTTTTTTATTGTATCTAGCAAATTAAGTAACACGATAGATAAAAATGAGTGGGTGGCTACAATTAAGTTCTTAGTTTCTTCACTAAGGGGTTTCTCAAGTAGCCCATCCCCTCAATGAAACACATAAATATATGAGTTCTCTTTGTATTTAAATTAAATAAATTCGATCAAAAAATGTTTTTCTATATTTTATAAATTGAAAACTAATGTATTGAAATTATTATGCCTTATTTTCTAAGATAATAAAAAATACTAGAAGTAAACTTGGAATTATATTGTGAATAATTTTATTTAAATAAAAATAAAAATATAATTATGCCGAACATATCTATAAACAATTAGAATTAATTAATTATATATCAAACAAAACAATTAGTAAAACTAATAATTTATTTAAAATTAATTATACGTGTCTATATATATGTGTGTAACCAACAAAATAGTAATCAATTATATAACTACAAATCTACCATATCTCTTACTAACTACCTAATATATGACACAATTATCTGATTTGTTATAAACTTATTTCCCGTTAATAATAGGAAAAATATGTTGATTGCGTTCCCCACCACCCTATAACTTTTGGCTTTTGCATATAAATTGCCTATCACTGTTAGGTTTGGCAAGCCCAAGTCCCACATCGGAAAAATAAGGATGAGATTCCTTGTATATAAGAGTCCACCCAACTTCATTAGTATGAGATCTTTTGGGAAGTGGTTCCTAAGAACAAAATCGTGAGGGCTTTAGCCCAAAGCAGACAATATCATACTAGTTCTCCCAACAGATTGGAGCAGTGAAAGAAATTTAAAATTGTATTCCAACAAGATTGTCAAGAATATTTTTTTGTTATTTTTAAATTCCTAAAAAAAATTGTTTTTTTTTCTTTTATATATACTAGTTTGCCTTTGCTCAATGCTCAACATAGTTTTAAGATTTTGAAAATCGTGAACAAGCTAAAATATTTGATATATCTTTTGGTTTTTGATCTCATGTAATAGATGGGATGGAATTAATTATATCTAAATATAGTTTGGTAATATATTTTTCATCTCAATTGTAGTGATAAGTTAAATATTACAATATTTTTTAACAACCCACAAACGGATTGAATATGAGTAATTCAATCGTTCAAGATGATCAATTGGAGAACGAGTTGGATTTGTATTTGTACAGTGGAGATGGAGATGGCGATGGAGATGTCCTTATCGGCGGCAACGGCGGGGAGGAGGCGTACGATTAAAATGAAGCTGTAATGGAAGATGTTATTTTTGACATAGAATGGTGGGATATTCCGTTGGGTTATAGTTTTAAGCCAAGTGATGAGGAACTCATCGTCGATTTTTTAAGAAGCGAGATTGCAAATGAGGGTTCCACCATGATCAAACGTGTGAATATCTACGATTACCACCCGGCTCAACTTTCAGGTCATTTTCTTCATATGCATATATTAATTTGTATTAGAATTAAAATAATATTTGATTAACTTGGCAAAATTCTGATATGCAGAACTACCTCATATATATGAGCATGGAAAGATGTACTTCTACACTTGTGTAAAGAAGATGGGAAAATTGAAGATAGATCGAAGCGTGAAATCGAGCAAGGCGCATTGGAAATCGACTCAAGCTCCCAAGCCTATCAAGGATGGCTGTGGAAACATTATAGGCTCCAAGACGCCTCTCACATTCATGGATGAAAACAATCTCAAAACCCAGTGGCTCATGTATGAATACAAACTACCTCAATCTCATCGCCAGGATATCGTGCTCGCAGTCATCTATTACCATTATCGGAAGACTGCCCGCATTTAAGATTATTTCTTATTTTTATTTTTTAATTTTTATGTGCTTGCAGAGGGTTGTTGACCTAGTTGGGATGTCTCTGTTGGCTTGATCACTTCCCATTTTTTTTAAATTTTTTTTTGTTCTTTATTCTTTCATTGGTTTCAGCTCATAAATACATATTCAAGCTATATAAATGGTTTCACTTCTAATTTGTTTTTTTTTAATTCAACCACAATAGAAATTTGTTTGTTTTGGGATATGATGGCTCATTGGCTTGCTCTAAATTAGGGGTGAGCATGAGTGAAGCCGGCTCGCAAGCTACTCAAGATCGGCTCGAAAAAAACTCGAAATCGACTCGATAGTAATCGAGCCAAGCTCGAGCTCGAGCTATTCGAGTAGCTGTCGAGCTCGAGCTTTGTGATACTCGATTCGATAGGCTCGCGAGCTTTATCGAGCTCGAACTTAAACCGAGCTTGCGTTCGAGCAAGGCTCACGAGCCTTATCGAGCTTAATATAATTTTAATTTTTATTCCTAAATTTATTATTTAATAATAAATAATATAATTTTTTAATTAAAAATTAAAATAATCGAGTTCAATCGAGCCGAGTCGAGCTTGACGAGTTTGACCTCGAGTCGAGCTCGAGCTTGAAAATTTGAGCTCGAGCTTAGAAATTTCGAGTCGAGCTCGAGCTCGAGCCTGGCCATACTCGGCTCGTGATCACCCCTACCCCTACTCCAAATTCTGATGTCTCCCTAGGCTTCATCACTTATCTTTATTTTTTTAAATAACATTGTTTCATGCAAACTTTGAATATGTTTATTTTGAAGCAAGATTTATTATGAATTAATGTTATCTGAGATGATGTTTACAAACATAAACTAAATGTTCGGGTACACTTTCAAATCTGTCTTCACTCTAAATGATACACGTGTATGGATCACAATATTAATCAGAGGAGAAAAAAATTATTGGAATAACAAAAAACACATTCCACAAAAGTGGACATAATTCTAAATGTTGAACATGAAGGCCACTAGGAATTAAAATATATATATATATATATATTAGGAAAAAATATTTCCAAAAAATATATATTACAGCCTTTGGTAAAGGATCATTCAAGCTGATCAACTTTGACTTCATACTGCTCCCCGGATGCAAGAATTTTGACACCAACCATACCTTTCTCCCACTCTGAACTTCCCACTATTATCAGTCTCTGTGCATCTATCCTTGCCGCCCTTTTAAACACCCTGCAATCAATGTATGAATAAGAAGAGCCATGGCAAATTCAATCAAACAACTAACTGTATTATAACAGCTTTTTGGTGCATTCAAAGCTTTTCTAGCGTTAAACTTACCATTTTAGTGGTTTATTCTCCAAAACTAAGTCGACAGTTTGGCCCTTTTCCCTGAGTTTAGCAGCAACTAGAGATGCTGCGCCCTGCAGATCCTTATCCAACGAGCAGACGATGTTCTGTATCTGGGGGCTAAGTTGTGGAATAAGCCCCCTCTCTTTTAGCAGCTGTATAACCACAGGATATGAAACAAAGTTGGGTGGGAGATACAAAATTGAGAAAGATAATTCAGATGTCTAAAGAAGAAATGGCTGATTCAAGGAAATGGAAATGTAAATGCATTGCACTCACTTCTAATATAACTGCATCGCCAAATCCAAAACCACAAGCTGGGACATCTTCACCTCCAAAAGTGGAGAGTAATCTGTCATATCGCCCACCACCACAAATAGCTCTCAGCTTGCCTTCTCGATCAAACCCCTGTAAGAACAGAACAACCATCCAAGAAAGTCTAGATTAACAAGAAACCATAATACAAACATACATTTACCCAGCTTGCTCAAGACAAAATGTCAAAAATATGCAAGTAATGGATGATCACTCCATGTATCAATTCCAGTCAAAGAGAGGAAGATGGGGCGCAAAGGAAGGAAAGGGAGGGTGAGGGAGCAATAGTGTGCACCTATGTTCTTAAGAACCTGAGACATGCAATGCGTGTCCTTCAGTAGAGACTAGAAGTTAAACAGTTCAAGGCACATACTAGCTAGCACAATTGCCCCAGGCAGAGATTCCTATGCTAATGCCTTACGGTTTGCAGTTCGCCTTTTATAATAGAAGAGATAGAGCATCAGGATAATGCACAATATGTGGTATATTGTCCAACGATAGCAACTGCATTTTAACATAATAGATGAAAAGAGAAACATAGTTACAAGGATCAGATGGTACATTCATATGAGAAAGAATTATGTTTGTTAGCTTATTATCTCTTACTTCATATACCATTCACTGACTTAGTTCACATTACTATGTTCAGGGTGTCTTTCTTTTGGCAATTTACAACTATTTATGGAAATAAACTCAGCCACTAAAGCATACAAAGATCTATCTCACAAAGGTGCAATACCTCAAAAACAATCCCAGTGTAGTAGGCTAAGCCTCTGACAATGGATGCATCAAACTGGATCCACTCAGAATAGCCATAATATTCAGCAAGTGAGAATAGTTGCTTTAATTCAGCAAGGGCATCAACGGAGGAGCCAAGTTTCTCTGTAATGGTGTAAAAGGGGAAAAGGAAAAAAAAAAAAAAAGATGGAGATTACAAATTTTTCTTCACAGATTGCAGAATATAAAGCAAATGTTTATCGGGCTAAATAATTTAAATCAAAGTTCGCCTTAAGCATAAATTTAAACATGGACGTGCTATATTAGGCATCAAGTAGTCTTCTGAATATTAAATCAACAAACAATAATATATTCCAAGCAATAGCCCTACCTTCCAACTCTTTCAAGGATTTCACAGTAAGAATCTGTAGAAGCTCTTCAACCGCTTGCTCTGATAACTCGGCAGCCTTCAGCTCCTTCTTGATATCATCCATGGGAATCTTCTCCAACTGTTTAGAACGAGAAAATAACCAAGAAACATGAAACATGGCAAAACAGAGAATACAACATTAAACCTAGCATGGGACGCAAAGACTGACAACAATATGATGTAAAAGATGTTGTGAAAAACTCATGCTTGTACAGATCCATGGATTAATTATTGTCATACTTACCTTGTCTATTGTAACACAAACCCTGCCAAATAAGTTATCAGGTACAGAGTAGCGCTTCAGTACTTCTTGCAAAACCTACCAAATGCAAAAATCACATAAGGCAAAAAGTCAGCTCAGGAATAAATGACTGTAAAATCTATTAGTAATGATATATCACATAAAGTTCGGGAGAAAGTTTTACTAACTTAGTTTCTAAACCACAAAATATTACTTTAGCTAAGAAGAATAGCTCCAAATGAACATGGAATCACAGGCTCTCGCTTGTGCTTAGTGTTAAAGGTTTCTGATTTTTCAAATCCTAAAATAGAGTTTCCAGAAAAGTTTTGAAAGTCAAGAGTAGAACATGAGCATCAAATTCCAATTCTTATAACAAGCATCAGTGCCATAGAGCATGAAAAAAAAATGATGTGCATACTATATTTACAACATTACAATTCTATGAAAATCTACAAGAAAGTATGCTATGAAATCACACCCTGAGACCTTCCTGTCATTTAGTCTATATGTCGCAGAGCCTCGAGCAAAATTAGTTATACATAGGAAAGGCATGAATATTGATATTATATTATAAACTAATCAATCCTTAAAGTACTACCTTTTATAAGAAGAGGATTATAAAACTGACAGAAAAAGACAGAAAAAAAAAAAAAAGGAACATGAATCACATCAGCTTCATTTTCAATATCTTGGGCATATATCTAGAAAGAATAATTGAAGTGTAGTTTCCTTCATACCTTCAAACTAGAGACTTTAAACCCAACATCTGATGCTGTAATTCCAATGCGCTTGAAAAAGGTAATTATGGAAGAAATCAGCTCTGCCTCAGCCTGACATGGAATGATTATTAGGAACAGTGTCTCCAAGATACAGAAAAAGAATCGAGCTCCAATCAAGTGATTTGGACAAACTGTCTTCTTTCAAGGTCAACAATCTAAGTAAAAAAAAAAAAGTAACCTAAAAAACTCTATGCTAACTCAGCTGAAGCTAAGTAAACTGGAATGCATAAATGCACAATTACTTGAATTCAAAATTAGGTTTAAAATGTCTTAGAGAAAAAGTAATGAAGAAGAATAAGAGGTGGATATACTAAAAGGAGTGTGGTAGCCATAGAGCCTAAGAAGAACACACCATGTACTGAACTTACCGCAACATCAGACACACCAATAATATCCATGTTCCACTGGTAGTGCTCACGACGGCGTCCCCTGGTCATTCGCTCATATCGCCAGCACTGTCCAATGGCAAACCATTTTAGCGGAAGGGATACAGATTTTCTGGTCAGGAAAAAGAAAACATGGAAATCAAAATCTGGCTTTACTTGGCTACAAAATCTTCATAACAAATGAATTTCTTAACAGAGTCTTAAGTATTCGTATAGAAGAAAAGCCTGAACTACTAAAGGTCCATAGATAACTTAAAGTAGTCGTAGTGAAATATGATATATAAAATATCAAGAACTCACCCTTTCTGTATCACTAGCCTTGCAAGAGAAGGAGTAAGTTAATGCTACTCTACGGTTTCCTCGATCCTCAAAGCAATAAAGCTTCATCCAATCAAAAAAGAGACATTTGTAAGTAATTCAAAAGAAAGCTCACGAAATTTGTAATAAAAGAGTCTTTCATCTCAAGGTTTTATATTGCATTTCAACCACCCCAGGCACGAGTTATCAGCACATGCCCCTTAATGCATTCGAGCCTCCCGTTCCATGATTGAAGTTAAAATAGACCCGCGTCAAATATGGAGTCATCTGATCACCTTTTATTTCGACACAAGGTGAAATTCTAATTGAATCGAATGCATTCCAAGCTTATACTAAAAGAAATTAACAAATGCATCAACTGGTCATATAAATTAACACAAACCTGGTCTTTGATTTCCTCCCCAGCTTTTCTTACAAACAGTGCTTCGGACTCTAGCACCGGAAAATCAACCTCTTCGAAACCGAATAGTTGTGACACCTAAAACAACAGTTAAAACCGTGCTTCCAATTACGACGAACAAATGGTGAATAAGAAATATATTAAATAACATAGGGGTTTTCAATCACCAGTATAATCGCAAATTACCTCCCTGAAATTTTGAAACAGCCAATTACGGAGCCGCATTTTCTCGGGAGGGAAATCTAGAGTTCCCTTCGGAGGATTAACATCGATTTTCTGCGTGAAATCAGAAGAGGTCGGCGGGGAAGCGAGCGAGCTGGATCGACTGGTTCTGGTATTGTCCAGTTCAGCGTAGGAAGAGGAAGAACTGGGCAAGGCTTTGAGATTAATAAAAGGCGGAGCGGATAGAGGAATACGGTGGCGTAAGGAGCGGAGTAAGGCGGAGGCGATGGAGGAGTGGTGGTGGTGGTAGTTCCCTTTCAATTTACCGACTTCCTTTCCAACCCACAACATAATTTTCCAAGTACAATTTTCCATTTTTTCAATTTTTTTATATTCATCTCCAATTCATAACTTTACTTTTTTTTTTCTATAAAATAAAATATTCCGTTATTATATTATTTTTTATTATCAATTCAATATATTGTATATATTTTGAAATATATTAATATTTAAATTATTGTATAAGGATATAAATAAAATTTCATAAAAATGATAATAATTAAATATAGAAAAGAAAAATTCTTATTACATATAATTATAAAATTAAAATGATTTTAGTTTTCCTACATTTAATTAATTAGTAAATTTAAAGATGGAAAGAAAATTAGAATTATTGAAATACTATTAATATAAATTAGAAAAAAGTTAAATTTATTAATTAATTAAAAAAAAGCAGAAAAGCCGCTACCCTTTCCCCACCCACCTCCACACCGCCGTCCCCCACAATCTCTACCTCTGCCGGCGCAGGCTTCCTCCACTTCTGCTGCCATCTTCTTCCCCAACCGTTTAATCAATTATATCCAAATTTTGCTCCAAAAAAAAAATTATATCAAAAAAAAATAATCAAGACTGAATAGAGAAAGACCTGAGAGTTTTGTACAAGAAATGAATTTTCCTTGAATGAAGTACTAGTATTCAAAATACTATTCATGTTATCAATTATCTGCATTGTTTATTTGAAATGTATGATTAAACAATATGTTAATAACTAAAATTAAAGAGGAATTAGAAGACAAAATGAGAAAAGTAAAACCTGGACGTTATTTCCACTGCGGTTTGCATTATTTTTCTTCTTTTTTTGCGTACGTGTCTCTAACCCACTTTTTGGTCTTTTTCCGGATTTTAGAGGTCTTTTTTCTTTCACCTTCAATCCTTTAATCAATAATTCTTTTGAGACTTGATCATCTTCTTTAGCTAGTCTTTCAGTTGGTTTCATTGTACGTGTTTGATTGACCAACACACTTGATAACAAGTCACTTTGCATGTCGAACTTCGATCCAAAAGTTGTTTTGTTCACTGTTGCATTTTCAAAATATGTATCAACTTCATCCATCAACATAAGAAGACCTTGTAATCACGAAAATCGTATTCAATTCAATAAACACGAAATTTGGATACAATTCAATCTCAATTTGGATTAAAATACATTTTGTGGATTCAATCTCTATTCTTCCTTTGATTCTCCTCTTCGAACTTGATCTTTAAGTGTTCTTCGAGGTCTTCAACAGAATTTGGCTCCGTTGATCCTCTTCACTTTGATCTTGAAGCTTTATAACGTTAATCCAAAGGGTTTTCACCTTATTTTTGGATTAAACGTCATTCTTGAATGATTTCTTGAAGATCTTCAATCTTGTTCTTCGTGTTCTTGAAGTTTGATCTTCGTGTTCTTCTTGATTTTGGTCTTTGATCCTTTTCTTCAATAATTTGGAGGACTTCTAACGTTTCTTCGGGGACTATGAGCCTTGATTCCGAATCAAACGTAGGAGTTGCTTGACTTTGATGAAGAACGCGTTGAAGATGACGAAGAACACCTTCAAATCTTCAAATGAATGCCTTGAATCTTGGAGAGAATTCTTCAAGTCTTGAGCTCTTCAATTTGCTTTCTTCACTTCACTTTTCTTATCTTTCTCCAATTTATGCCTTGTATTTATAGGCAAAACATGAGACATGTGGCAACATTTGATTGGTTGAACAAGTGGTGATCCCATGCATCTCATTTTGGGTGAGCTTGCCACGTGTCGGCCTTTCATTGGGCAATGACTTTTATATATTGAATATCCCTTTTATTTATTTTTAATTTAGGAATTCTATTTAAATAAATCCCTAAAATATAAAAAAATTGGTATTTAATATTTTAAATCCACGTGGCACGTTTTAATTGGCCGTGCATTTTTATGTGTCTACAGACCTTTCTTCACAATCTCGAATGTCCTAGATGTTAATGCAGCTCGTGTTGTTAATTGATTGTTCAAACTACACAACTCCCTGTGGTGAACTCTCATCAATTCTTTTTCCCCATTTTCATTATCGGATACACAGGATACTCCTGAAACTCTTGTAGTCTGACCTTCAAACATATGTTGTTTATCTTTTTTTGTCCACCTCTTCATAATATATGCTGCTGGAATCTCTACAATTTGATTTAGTGATAGTACTTTAAGGGGCATGAGAACATAGAATTCCTGCAAATTAAAATTTTCTGCAACTACACGAGACTTCAGCTCGAGATGAGAGAAACGAAACTGAGAAATGATAATGTTTCCCAAAAGGTGTTACTTTGGAGTAATACTTCTTCAGAATCACAGTACAACTCAACATTTGAATCATATGCTTTGCTCAGCTCTTTTTCAAATAACTTAAAGACAGGGTAAAAGTATGTACAGTAGCTGCATGCTTCAATATCTGAATCGAGAAACTGACAACTGGAGTACTCTGACTTGTCTTCAAATCAGCTTTTAATTCCTCGAACTGGCGATCATCAATCAATCTATCAAAAAACTGCAATAAATTATTTTTGTAGTTCACATATCTTTTTAAAACGCTATTCATGCTTTCACTACGTTGAGTAGTTGTCATATCTGCACAAAATGATTGACGTCCATAAACAAGTGCCCATTTTTCTTTTATTTTGAACAATCTTTCTAGTCACTCATTACTTTGAAGTTCATACTTTTCCAGCATATCATGCCAAGCACTTACGAAGTCCTCTTCTACCTCATAATCATATATACATGAACTAAAGTCCGCTGAGAAACTCGTAAACCTTGCAAAAACATGATTCAAGTGAATAGCAACTTTCTGATTTATGTGCCAGATACATAATCGATGACATGTTTCAGGCCACTCCATTGCTAAAGCTTTTGTCATTGCAGCATCTTGATCAGTAAGTATGGTCTTTGGTTTTTTTCCTGACATGACTCTAGCAAAAGTGTCGAACAATGAATTAAATGTGGATGTAGTCTCATCATACAATAATGCTGCACCAAAAATAATTGTTTGCTTATGGTGATTCACTCCAACAAAAAGTGCAAATGGTCTGCCCTCTTTATTTTTCCAATAGGTCGTATCAAAACAAACAACATCTCCAAAATATTCATAATCAGACTTCATTTGAGCATCCATCCATAATATATTAGTTATAAGTTCATCTTCATCAACCTGAATCGCACAAAAGAAATTTGGGTCATCCAATTGCCTTCGCTGTAAATACTCTAATACTCCTCCTGCATCACCAATCTTCATTTCCACAGTTCTCTTTGATCGTAGATAATTTTTATAATTTTTCAATATAAATCCAATATTCCTACGGTCACCAATTTATTTTGCCATGAAGGTAAAACCTGATTTTGGTGCTATACCTGATGACTCCAAATCATTCACTTGTGAAGCTTGCAACATAGTGATATGCCTGTGAGATCTTAAGAGAAAACTCTTACTTGGACTCACCGGCTCGTGACCATTATGTTCTGCGATAAATTTGCTAATTATATACTTCCCATAATAACGTCCATTAATTTTCATCATTGCACTACAACCTGTTCTTGTTTCCGGGCGATGAGTTTTCACATTGACATCTCTTTTATTTTTTATTATGTGCCCTTGTTTTGAACAACAAAATATTCGATCGAGCACCCGATGATTACTATCATAATGTACCTTGTGTCTCCTCACACTAAAACCTACTATTTTTTGCATAATCATTGTAGAACTTGTAGGCTGCATCTTCTGTGTCAAATTCCATACCCTTCTTTGGGATTTTCTCAACTGGAATATTTGATTCCATTTCCTATAACAAAAAGATAATTCTTATTATTTATAATTTAGCTCGTAATTATTAAAAGTCAAGATATAAAATTACATTATAAGTCTTAATGTTTTATAATTTCGTAATTTATTTCCTAATATTAATCTATTTATGTAAAAACAACTGAATCTTCATTTATAAATGCCTTTTTTATTAAAAAATTATATTTTAGTTTTTAATATTTATGAGATAAATTATAAAAAATAGACATTTATTAGAAATTAAATTATAAAATTGACAAATTTTAAGAACTAATCATTTTTGCAATAAATAAATGAAAACATATTAGGAATATATGTGAGGTGCTTGGTTATTTTCTAGTTGTATTTAAAAAAATAGATAGTTGTGTATTTAAAATGTAATTTAATAAATTCTAGGAATTAAAATGAAAATTTGTAAATAATGGGAATTAAATTGCGAAACTGGAGTAATAATAGGAATTAAATTGTGGGTTTGAAATATTAGGAATTAAATTGTAAAAATAGATAAATTTTAGGAATTAAACTGCAGATTTATAAACGTTAGATTATTTTTGCAAAAATAAGCAAACATTACGAATTGAATTTCAGTTAACCCTTATCATTAGTATTATTTTTCTTATTTGTCATTTTGAAATTTTTTATTTAAGTAATCAAAATCATGTATATGTAATTTATACATATTTTTAAAGGTATGACTATTTCGAATACGTGAAGCGCCCTTCGCTTCGCTTCGCTTCATCGCTTCGATTTTTGGCCTTGTCGTTTCGCTTCGCTTTTCGCTATTTAAAACTAAGTGTAATATGTGAGGCTGTAAGAGTATAATTTTACATTCAACAAAGACATCTAACTTTAACAATTGGAGGACTCTAGATATAGCGTATATCTAAAAGCTTTTATTTTTTTGGGAAAGATAGAAAAGCTTAAACAGTTTATGAACGGAAATGTGAAATATGAAACTTTGGCATCTATATACATTGTCAACCGTATTTATTTTTAAACTTTTCAACTATTATGTGGATCTGTATATTGTATGTAATAAAAGTTTTCTGTAGTATTTGTTTCACTTAGAATTCCCTTGGTAACACAGGACAAATGGATGTTGATCACAAAGAGAGAGTATGGGATCAGTGTTTGCAGAAATCTTGTTCACAGGTGAGTTTCATTGCGGAAAAAAGAAGCAAGAGATTATTTCCTCATTTAGCAATATATGAATTGAACTGGAGGAACTCCACCAGGAAGTAAATGTATGCACACATTTTGCTTCAACTCATACACACATATGTAACGAGGCAGACACTCCTAACTACATGAATTTTTAACATTTGTAGGGTTCTCGAGATGCACCTAATGGCTGCTAAAATATAAAATAAAATAAAGAGCGACAACCAGGGTTAGTATTATAAAATCATGAAGCATGCTAAACCAATTAGTTTGACAGCATGAAAACCCACCTCAAACATGGTGTTAATGCGTACCTTATCCAAATCCTCCACACCAGAAGTATCCAACTGATGCTCATTGGCTGCAACAGATATAAGAGACAATCTATCATATAGGATAGCAATTAATAACTCATACAGAACAATTAAACCAAACGATGGAAATTAAATATCACCATTGCAGAAGAAACCATGACCATTGTCACAAAGACCACCAAAATCAACTCCATCTTGCATAGGCTTGTCAAATCTCACACCAATTTTTGACAGGGGATTATCTTCATATCGCAAGAGAACCTTGCCTCACATTCTAGGAGTTGGACCCCTAAAGATCCAGCTAAAAGGTGTCAGGTCATAATATTTACATATGTGACACTATACATATACACAACTGTTTCGGCCAAATTCAAAAACACACAAGAGATCATATAAAGTGCCTTTCTCTCTAGTGCATGAGCATCCTGAGTTATAAAATAACAAATGCAGTTATTTGAGACAGGTAAACAGTTCATGATTCCTGTTGATCCAAGATAATAGCCTCAAGCTCGAAACTAAGAGATAAGTTCGACGAGCTACTGATGAAAAAGGTCGACGACCTAAGCTCCAGATCAACAAACTCCGAAGAACACGGAACGTGGGGCACAACCGCCGTCAGAAGTGGAGAACGTGGCACACGACCACCACTGAAGGTTAGAGGCGTGAACTTCGGCCACTACGGCACTAGCAGGCAGTTACAACCGTCTCTCGCACGACTTACCCCTTAGTGATTCGGAAGAAATGTAATATATAGGAGAAAAAATGATCAATAAAACACAAGTACCTTCTCAAAAGAACCCAAAACACACACACTTTTATCTGTCTTGTTCGAATAGTAATTGGTGTCCGAATATATAATTTTTGGGCATCAACAATTGGCGCCGTCTGTGGGAGTCTAACTTCATTAGAGAAAGGGAACGATTCCAAGGATGAGCAACGCAAGTCATCAAGGGAGCCAGGAGACCCGGGACACTAGACGTGAAACATCCGATTTGGATGTGCGGAGGTTGCAGGAGGAGCTTGAACTTCTGCGAGAAGTAAATCGGAGGACGACCATGGAGGCCGCAAGGCTTCGAGGAGAATTGGAGCGGTATCGAAATCACGAAAGTGAAGGCGAAAGCCGTGCCAGAACTCAGAGAACGGGGCGTAGCCACTCTCACCGCGATGAAACCAGGAGGACGCGTGAACGTTCTCGGTCGCTAAGCCCGGATTTGGGGGAGGACGATCGGAAATTTGCCGCCCTGGAAAGGAGAATGGAGGACATAGCTAAAACATTGGCAAGCTTCCCGGGAGTGTCTCGACCATTGGCGGTGGCGGCCGGAAGTTATAATGACACACCCTTCTCCAGTCGGATAACTGAGGTAAAACTTCCTTCTCGGTTTGCGGCACCCTCAATCAAACCATACGATGGAACTTCCAACCCAGAGGAGTTTGTAACATTATACCGAGTCAAGATGCACACGGTGTCAATGTCAGAAGAGGTAAAGGAGGCGTGTATGTGTTACTGTGTAAGAGCTTTGCAGCATGCCTCGAAGGCGCGGCCATGCAGTGGTTTATGAGGATACCCAGCGGCAGTATATCCTCTTTTGCCGAACTTCATCAGAAGTTCGTCGAGCAATTCTCGTCGTGCCGACGAGTCCCAGCCAGAGCAAACGACTTGTACCGGGTCGTTCAGAAAGAAGGAGAGCTACTGCAGGATTACATGAGGCGATTCAATGAACTCAAGGTAACTATAGCAAATTGTTCGGAAGAGGCAGCGGTTTCTGCATTTAAAAATGGTCTCCTTCCCGGGTCTCGCCTCTTCTGGAAGCTCGTCGAATATCCTTGCTCGACCTTTGCGGAAGTTTTGGCAAGAGCCGAGATCTAACTGCGTCGAGAGGCGGAGCAGACGAACCTGGATCAAAAGGAACGTGGAAAAGGGCAGCTTCGAGGTGAGAGAGGTGGAGCACCCAGACCAGCAACCACATTCCAACCATATAGACGACAACCAGAAAGTAGAGTAGTGCGGGGCCAGGGGAGCTCGAGGACAGTACCTGTCTACTCTCTGAAGATCAACCCGGTGATGGTCGTAAGGGAAATGGAGAAGCTAGGGAATTCAGTGAGATGGCCGAAGAAAGTGTTGAGTGTTTCGGCGAATACAGGCGCTTTCTGCGCCTTCCATCACTGTTATGGTCACACAACCATACAATGCAGGGACTTCCTTCGGGAAATCGAGCGACTCTTGGAATTAGGCCATTTGAGGGAATTCCAGGGAAAAAACAAGAAGAATAATACTTGGCGAAGAGGAGGTAGTGCTACAAGAGCAAATCCTGCAACGAATCCGAACAATGTACTGGTCCCGATTCCCCCCGAGATTCAAAGGACGGTGAATGTGATCCACGGGGGATGCGACTTGGCGGGGCATTCTGACAGCTTCTTGCATGATTGGGTTCAGACGTCTTTGTGCTTGTCTCTTTGGCTTTGCGTCTTCTTCAAGAATAATTTTGTGCATGCACAGCGAAGGATTGATCCCTTTGATGTCTCCCAATGTCCATCCAATGGCGGACTTGTAGGTTCGCAAAACTCGCAGCAACTTGTCAAGTTCTCCATGTGAAAGATGAGCAGACACGATAACAGGGTAAGTGCTGTTAGAACCTAGGAAAGCATACCTGAGATGTGATGGCAATGTTTTGAGGTCCAGAGCAGGTGGAGAGGAGCTGAAACTCGGCTGAACAGGCTCGACTTTGATCGAGGTGGCGTGTCCCTCGATCGAAGTGGGCAAAACATCCTCCTCGATCGAGGCGACGTGTCCCTCGATCGAAGTGGACTTCTTGAAGCATTTTGGCAGCGATTCTCTTCTGAGCTCTTTCTCTCGGGTGATCTCCTCAAACACATCCAATTGCATGACCAGATTCAGGGTCTCCTCAGTGGCTTCATCCAAGCTTTCAGAAGAGGAGAGGGAGTTTTGCAAGCAATTTTCAAGAAAATCGGCTTCACTTTTCAGACAAGTGAAGGGCGAAGACATTACCGGGCTGAAACAGTTAATCATGTGGCATTCCTCTGCATAACTTCCATCGTCGTGCCTCTGCATTGCCTTGTAGATTGAGAATGTCACAGATTCATTGTTCACTCGGAACGTGAGCTTTCCGTCTCGAATGTCGATCAATGCTCCCCCGGTTTTCAGAAAAGGTCTTCCGAGGATCAATGGAATATTCCTATCTTCCTCCATATCGAGCACCACAAAATCTGCAGGGATTATGAAATCTTTTACCTTTACAAGCACATCTTCGACAATGCCTTTCGGGTAAGTAACAGATCGATCAGCCATCTGCAGTGATATTGTTGTAGGCTTGATGCTTCCGATCTTAAGCCGCTTGAAGATTGAAAGCGGCATCAGATTGATTGATGCTCCCGAATCACATAAGACTTTCCCAAAAGTTTCTCCTCCGATGACACACACAATTGTGAAGGAACCAGGATCTTCCCTTTTGATTGGCATCTTCTTCTGAATAATTGCGCTACATTCTTCGAATAGATTGACCGTTTCGTGCTCCAAGAACGGTCTTTTCTGAGAAACCATGTCTTTCAGGAACTTGATGTAACCCAGCATCTCTTGCAATGCTTCTACCAATGGAATATTGATATGCACCTTCTTCATTGTCTCCAGAAATCGTGCATACCTTTCATTCATCTTGGTTTTGGCAAACCGCTGCGGATACGGAAGAGGCGGTTTCTTCATTGGCAGAGGAGGGCTCTTATTCGATCGAGTAGCATCCGCCTCGATCGAATTGGATTTCGTGGCTTCCTCGATCGAGGGAGACGCTTCCTCGATCGAAGTGGAGTCGGCTTTTGTGATTTCGGCCTCCTCTTCAGCTTCTTCATTCGGGGCGCCTTCGTCTGATTGTCCAGGTCCTTCATAAGTCTTTCCCCCTCTTAAGGTGATGGCATTCACTTGATTCCTCTGATTCTGATTCTTTGGATTGACTTGAGTGTTGCTTGGAAGTTGTCCCGGTTTATGCTTGTTTCCTAGGGTGTCGGCGATCTGACTGACTTGATTTTCAATAATCTGCACATGCTTTTGCATCTGATCAACCTTCGTGTTTACCCCAGAAATTTCCTGCTTCAGCTTTGTCACAGTGGAACTCTCCATAAACTTAGCCAAGATCTCCTGAAGATTTGGCTGTTTCTTCTCTACTATTTCTCCATTCTGAACGGCAAACCCTGGTGGTGGCTGTTCTGCAGCTTGTGGATTGTCATATGAGAATCCAGGATGATTCCTCGCATGGTTGAAGGCATAGGGCTGATTGTGGTGCTGATTGTGTTGCTGATATCCTCCTCGGTAATTGTTGTGGTAACCGCCTCTTTGGATAAAGTTAACATCAGCATTGTTTTCCTCGAGCTGCCCTTGCATAGTATCAACTACAGCAACTGTCCTTTCCTGCTTCAGATTGGCGAATTCTTCCTTGAGCTTTTTCAGTTCGGCCGCCAAATCTGATTGATCGGCAGTTTTTTCCACAGCTTTTTCCTCCACTTTTTCGGCGACATTAACAGGCCTGGTACGACTTGAGGACCACCGTTTGGTGTTGTTGGCCATCTTTTGGAAGAATTCCATGGCTTTCTTTCCACTCTTTGTCATGATCGTGTCTCCAAGTGTCGTGTCCACCAGTTTGGCTATCTTATCATTGAGCCCTTCGTAGAATGCCTCAGCCTGCTCTCCTGATGGAAAGCCATGTCCGGGACAGGCTCGGAGCAAGTCCTTGAATCTTTCCCATGCATCGCTGAAACTTTCATCAGGCCTTTGAGCAAACCTGATGATTTCTTTCCGTCTTTGCCGAATGATGCTCGGAGGGAAGAAATTCTCCAGAAACTCGTTCCTCAGTTCAGTCCAAGTGCTTATGCTCCCTTTGTCCAGTGTGGTGTACCATGATTGTGCCTTATCCCTCAGAGAGAATGCGAACAGACGCATTCGAATGGCACTCTTGCTGACTCCTCCAATTTTCACAGTATTGCAGACCAGAATGAACTTGTCCAAATGTGCATAAGGATCCTCGGTAGCTCTTCCTCCAAATTGATTCTGTTGCACCATCTGAACCAATGCATTTTTTAGCTCGAAGTGGTTGGCATTGATGCCAGTCCTGAAGTCTGTCTCCTTGAACCGAGGCTTGTACCTATTCTGCATGGCTTCTTCTTCCTCCTCATCATTGTCAGACTCTCCCGGCTGATCCTGATTGTCATCTTCTTCTTCATTAGGATTGTCTTCGAATAATGGGTTGTGTCGAAGCTCTCTTCCATTTGGATTGTTTCTTTCTTGCTCATATTGTTGGATTCGAGCCCTCATGGCTTGGATTTCCTGGACAAGCACAACTTGTTCCTCTGCAGTTAGCACAGGCGGAGGTGGTGGTGCATTGTTATCCATTGTTTGGCTACTCGAACCTTCTTGAGTGCGCTTGTTTCTTCGGATTTTTCTACAAGTAGCTTCAATGTCTGGATAATAATAGAGCGGATCTTTCCCTCTGGCTCTTGTACTCATGCACTACCTATACAGCAAAGGAGGTAGTGAGATAGTAAAACTGAAAAACAAAATACGAATTGAAAAATTAAAAAGAAAACGAACACACTTCGATCGAGTAGCCGGTTGCTCGATCGAATAGGCTGCGAAAGCTAATTCGATCGAGTAAGGGTTACCTCGATCGAAGTCGAAACGGAAAAACACAAATAATTCAGAAAAAACGAAATTTACAGCCTAAAGCAATATTTCAATCACAGATTTAATAGTAAGGTTAAATCTATTCTTCCCCGGCAACGACGCCAATTTGATCACTGTTATTTCTAACAGATTAATTATACTACAGTGGCCAAATAAATTTTTAAACCCTCAGGTTATCGATCCCACAGGGAAGAAATAACGAGAAAACACTGAAATACTAAACCATTTGTTCTTGAAATTACTGATTAGGAATTCAAATAAAGGTTTTGGTAATTATAAACTTTGGAAAACTTTAAATAAACAGAAAATTAAACTGGTTTTGAATGCAAATATGAGAAGCACAGATCCTAGGGAATTCTTCCTATCAAGTATAACATATATGAATAAATTGATTATTTCCCAAATTTAATTCCTCTCACAATGAAACATCAGAAATGTATTACGAACTTCTTGGTCTGACAATTCGCAAAGTAGATTAGTCAATTACCTATCTCCTGTCGGTCTCAAGATAAATCAACTAACTCCTACAGATCTACAGATTTATTCCTACAATCAATCTCCTTCAGTTACGACAAGAAATAAAATTGTATTGTGAAAATCTCTTTTGATTGAAAACTATCACAGTTACGTCTCAAGTAATCAACTAGAAAATCCTAATAAGTGATCAACAAATCAAGATTTTAGAATAAGAACAGATTTCACAAACTGTGACGGGAAAGGGAAAATAACTCAATTAATCAAAACATGCATACATAGATAGTTTGAAACCCTAGAATCTGAAATAAAATTAGTTACACATGTCTATGTAAGTATTCATCATGGAAAAATACAACCTGGAATGCATAAAACTAAAAATCTTCTTGTCAAACTTGTCTTCAAACATGTAGAAACCCTAAAAATAATTGATCTTCTAGTTCTCTTCTTTTCTCTTGACTCTCTCCCTCTTGAAACTCAAAAATCGTCCATATATATAAGGGTGGAAAGATATATCTTGCAGGACTAGGAATAAGATATGAATCAATCTTCAAATCAAATCAAATCTGGAATTCCCGCATGCACTTCGATCGAGTAACATGTCACTCGATCGAAGTGGCCTCGACTTCCTCCTCGATCGAGTAACACCTTACTCGATCGAAGTGGACTCCAATTCTCCTTCGATCGATGCTCCATGAACTTGGTCGAGCAGCCTTCTGTTTCTTCCTTGATTTTCTTCGGTTTTTCGACTAGAAACCTGCATGATTATCAAAAACAGCATTCCAGGTACAAAATCTATTCCATGCACAAAAATAAACAAGAAAACTATCTAAATATCACAAAATCAGTCAAAGAACTAATAGATAAGTTAGTGAAAATCCTAACTTATCACATTCCAACAATGCCCGCAAGAGATACTGCCAGGAGGCTCGGGCCATAGAGGGAAAACCGTCGAGACCTATCTCACAAGCAGTAATAAATTTCGGACCTGAGGATTCGATGGAAGTCCGACGACCTCATAATGATGCGCTGGTCATCGAGCTCCTGGTGGCGAATTATAGAGTGCGTCGAATCCTTGTCGATTCAGTGGCATCGTCGAACCTCCTGTTCATGAGTGCCCTCAAGGGGATGGGTATTTCCTTGGAAAATATAAAACCAAGCCGAACCCAGTTGGTGGGTTTCAGTGGAGAAGTGATTGATCCAGTTGGCGAAGTCTCGTTGCCCGTATATGCTGAGGGAGTTAACCTTACGGTCAAGTTCCAAGTGGTGAATATTGACTCCCCTTACAATGCGATCGTCGGAAGGCCGTGGATTCATGAGATGGAAGCAGTTCCATCTTCCTTCCATCAAATTGTGAAGTTTCCAACTCCGTGGGGAGTGCGAACCATCCACGGAGAGCAACACGCGGCTAGGGATTGTTATGCCGTTTCACTCTGCACGATAAATGTAATGGATGAAATAGAAGCAACCGAAGAAGTGACGTTTGAACCAGGAAACCCTTCGAGAACCACATTTGTGGGAAGAAACTTGGAGGAAGGGTTGAAGGGTGAATTGGTAGAGTTGCTTCGATCCAGGTCGAGGACGTTTGCTTTCAATCATGAGGATATGCCAGGGATTAATCCTAACGTCATCACACATCGCCTACAGATCAACCCCGATGCGAAGCCAGTTGTGCAGAAACGTCGAAGGTTCGCCCCAGAAAGAAATGCTGTGATTGTAGAGGAGGTCGAAAGCTTATTATGAGTAGGCTTTATCCGGGAGGTGAAGTGCCCAAGGTGGTTGGCCAACATTGTAGTTGTTAAAAAGAAGAACGGGAAGAACCATGTATGCGTGGATTACATTGACCTCAACAAGGCGTGCCCGAAGGATCCATTCCCACTGCCGCACATTGATCGGCTCGTCGACTCGATGGCAGGTCACGAGCTAATGAGTTTCATGGACGCCTTCTCAGGATATAACCAGATCCCCATGCATGAAAGGGATCAAGAAAGCACAGCCTTCATTACGGATAGGGGCATATACTGTTACAAAGTCATGCCCTTCGGCCTCAAGAACGCTGGGTCGACGTACCAGCGCCTGATGAACCGCATGTTCGCCAAACAAATCGGGAAGACAATGGAGATCTATGTAGACGACATGCTCGTGAAGTCGCAGGATCGAAGGAGCCATTTGAAGGATTTGGTCGAGGCATTTGACATCCTCGACGCATACAAAATGAAGTTAAATCCAGCAAAATGCCTTTTTGGAGTTTCGTCAGGGAAGTTTTTGGGGTATGTTGTGAACCGAAGGGGGATCGAGGTCGACCCCCTCCAGGTTCGGGCAATCAAGGAGTTGGAACCGCCGGAAAGTGTTAAAGAGATGCAAAGGATGATCGGGAAGCTTGCAGCGGTAAGCAGATTCATTTCTCGATACTCTGACCGAACAAGTAATTTCTTTCAGGCAATAAGGAAAGCAAAAAAGTTTGAATGGACACCAGAATGTGATGCGGCATTTGAAGAGATCAAGTCCTACCTAACCACAGCCTCGGTGATGTCTAAGCCTAGGGACGGTGAAGTACTACAGCTATATTTGGCCGTCTCTGATCGGACGGTGAGTGGAGTCTTAATTCGAGAAGAGGAGGGATCACAATACCCTGTGTATTATGTCAGTCGAGCCCTCGCAGATATAGAATCAAGGTATTCCGCCCTCGAGAAATTGCTTTTGGCTTTGGTGACTTGTTCGAGGAAGCTCCGACCCTACTTTGAAAGTTATGAAGTGGCGGTTATTACGAACTTTCCTCTGCGTGATGTTTTAGCACGTCCTGAATTGTCGGGGCGCACAATGAAATGGGCCGTCGAGCTCGGAGGGTATGGGCTGACCTTCAAGCCGCGAACGGCCATTAAAAGTCAGATCTTGGCAGATTTTGTTGTGGGATTTACGCCTGAGATGCACGCGCAAGCAGAGGTCGAAGCATTCAGGGGCCTCGAGCAGAAGGAAATTTGGGAATTATTTGTTTATGGGGCCAGCAATGCGAATGGCGCTGGAGCAGGCGTGGTGCTAGTCTTACCCAACCAGTTAACCATAGAAAGAGCTATCCGATTTAATTTCAAAGTGACGAACAACGAAGCAGAGTACGAAGCCTTGTTGGCTGGCGTTCGCCTTGCAGCAGCCTTGGGGATCAAAAGGCTGCACGTGAAGGCCGATTCACAGCTCGTCGTCGGCCAGTTTAAAGGAGATTTCCAAATCAAGGACACGCGGATGGCCTCTTATCACTCCCTTGTCAAGGCAGAGCTAAGCAAGTTCGACGAGTTCGTCATGGAACACGTTCCTAGGAACAACAACAACCACGCCGACGCTTTGGCCAGCTTGGCAGCAGCAAAAGTAGAGGGAAAGTCGAGGCTGATTCCTATGATCGTGGCATTGTGGCCAGCCACGACCCCAGACAAAGAGCAAGAATACGTTTGCCCCATTGGCAACTCAAACGGGTCATGGATGACTCCCCTCATTGAGTATCTACAAAACGGGGTATTACCCAAGTCACCCGTCGAATCAGCGCGATTGGTACGTCGAGCCACCAGGTTCCTCCTGGTAGACGGACGTTTGTATAAAAGGTCTTTTGGCGGACCTCTCTTAAGGTGTTTAAGTGAAGCGGAGGTCCAGGTCACTCTCCAGGAAATACACTCAGGGAGTTGTGGAAATCACGCTGGATTCAGGAGCTTGGCGCATCGAGTGGTATCCGCCGGGTTCTTCTGGCCAACTCTAAGGAGGGATGCGAAGGAGTGGGCTAAGAAATGCGAAGAATGCCAGCGTTACGCCGGGACGACGCACTTGAAGGCAGAGCCCCTCCATGCCAATGTGCCGGTTTGGCCCTTTTACCGCTGGGGGCTCGATATTGTGGGGCAACTTCCGAAGGGGATAGCAGGAAAACAACACATCTTAGTGGCAACAGACTCCTTCACTAAGTGGGTCGAAGCAGAGCCCCTGGCAAGGATACGAGAACACGAGGTAATTTCCTTCATTTGGAAGAATTTAATATGCCGGTTTGGGCTGCCCAAGGAGATCATTACCGATAATGGGTGACAGTTTGTGGGGCGAAAGGTAAGGAAATATTGTGCGGATATGGGAATCCATTTATTACTATCTACCCCGCGTTATCCGGAAGCCAATGGATTAGCTGAGTCGACGAACAAGACCATCGTTGGAATGTTGAAGAAGAAATAAGGACGAGCCAAAGGGGCTTGGGTGCAAGAATTGCCCGGGGTGTTGTGGGCGTATCGAACCACGGAGAGATCGTCGACCAGTGAAACTCCCTTCTCCTTAGCCTATGGGACGGAAGCGGTTGTTCCCATCGAGGTCATGCAAGTTAGTCCCAGAGTTGAACTTTTCGATCAAGAAGTAAACAGTGAAGGAAGGGTCGACGACCTGGAATTTCTAGAAGAAAAAAGAATGGACGCTTCAAAGAGAATGGAGTTGAGACAGGCGGTGGTAGATCGGTATGTCAATAGGTCAGTCCGCCTTCGTTCTTACCGAGTAGGAGATTGGGTCCTTCGCTACGTGTTCCAGAATACCAAGGACCTAAATGCAGGAAAGCTGGCACCGAATTGGGAGGGGCCCTACGTCATCTCGAAGGTTGTGGCCAACGGAGCCTACAGACTAAGAACACTCGAAGGAAAGGATATTCCTAATGCCTGGAACGTGAAGTATCTCAAAAGGTTCTTCTTTTGAGTTTATGTCTTGTTTGTCTTTTTAAATGTCAGTGATGTTATAGTATCTTGAATGTTAGCATGTTTATTTCTCGAAGTATTAGAAGTTTCCTTACGAAATGTCGAGTAATTTGGATTCGATCGAGTAATTTGGATTCTATCTGCTCTCTATCTCAAAAGAGTAAATAAATCTAAGTTATGAGAAAGATAGGGGAAAGTCGTCGATACATAAATTTCAAAAGACAGTTTTGTACGACAAAAGGAAAAGAGAAGTACAAATCAAGGAAAATTATCAAAGAAGGGAAAAGGGCCTTCAACCATCTTTCTTGGGCTCGTCGTCTTCCTCGTCGTCGTCAGAAGCAAGGAAGCCGAGGTCCAGGTCAGGGTACTTCTGAAGAACCAAGTCCTTCACCTGACCGCACACAAGGCTGTGCATGGCCTCCATGGCTTCCTTGGCCACAGGTTTATCCAGGAGGTCGACGAACGGAAGGTCTTTCCCTTCTGTCAGGGTTAGACGATGCTTGATAAGCTCGTATTTTGCCTCACTTATCACGTTGTTTTCTTATTG
>JAPKLW010003945.1:0-32745 GCA_026898455.1 Plectranthus barbatus
CTAGCAAGAGCTACTGGGGAAGGGAAACTTAGACAATTTTCCCAACAGTTTACAAACTCCTTTTCTGTTTCCCCTGGAGGATATTCCCGAGCCGACTCTGTGTTGCCTTCGTCAACCGTGAGTTGTGGGAAGGGGAAAGTGCATTGGTTCGCTGCTTCGTTTGACTTCATTGCATAGATAGCAGCTCTGAAGTCGCATAGATGGCAGCCCCTCTGTACCCTTTCTCGCGTAAAAGCGATCAGAATTCGAACACGCCGATCTGACCTTTCGAAATAGATCATAACGGCTCTGTCTTAGTTGACTTTCTAGTTGGACTGCTTAGCTGCCGGGTGATTAGGCCGGTGCTGACTTGGATCTCGGGTGATGGAATAAGGCGGCCAGAAACGACGAGCAGTCACGGTCGAAGCTTGGCTACAGCGAAGCGCTTAAAATGGATGAGCCTTTCCCCTTTTCGGAGATCTCATCTCCACGCTAGGAAGATACGGTCTGATCTCCTTTGCTATTGATTCTTCCGGCTTAGCTGGAACTCTTAGGAGTACCATTAAGCAGACAGTCCCAGCATATAGCGCAATGCGTATTCAGATTTCAATCTGAAAAGGGCCATTTAAAACTGAAGAACCGAAAGAGATGCTGGTATAATATTGGGTATCCCCCTCCACTTCTCTGCGCCAGGAGCCCTTTAATCTGACGTTCTTGGCATCTCGGGTCTTATCTGTCAGCAGCGAGGGCAATCGGAGCTTTAAAGCGGCTCTATCCGGGCCTTTCCCTCCTTTCCTAGTTCTAATTTAGATCATTTAAAAACACTGGGGTTCTAATAAAACATAAAAGAAATGATTTATTAAACTTCCTTTTGAAGCGAAATACACTCTGATTGACACTGCTGCTCTTCCCGCGACTAGACATTCTCCTGCTTTTTCCTCTGACTCGGGTTTGGAAAGGGTTCCTGCTTTCATTGAGAAAACCCCAGCCTAACACCGATAAGTACCGTGCGTGTCTCCCGGGGTATTCACTATTCCTATTTTAAGGCTTTAGTCTCTTCCCCGAGTCTTTTTCCACCTTAAATCGATCAAAAGAAAACTGGCAGGCAAGCCAATCCAACAAGACATACATCTATTGATGGCTAAAAGAAATGAATATTAAATAAAAATGAAGTATAAGAACCCAGATTCCAAATGAACAAATTCAAACTTGAAAATTTAGTGGGTCAAGAAATATTGAATGGTGATGTGGGCGGGGGTTTCCGAGGAATACAAATAACCTCTGGTTTTTTTCAGATTTGGCGAGCATCTGGGTTCCTCTACCACCAACAGCTGATTGGTAGCAAGTGGCCGCCGAGAAGAAAGATGCTGTGCCGGGTGACTGGAATCCTCTGAGGTTAGCTGAACAGGCAATCGGCAGAAAATACCGCCCGAAAAGGAACTGCAGTGATCTTGAATAGGAATCCTACAGCGATAAATAGAATCCCCATAACTCCCATACAGATGTGGGCGAAGAGGCCACCAGTAAGCCACCCGAATCCGGTTTCGAAATGAGGCGGTCTTAGCAATGAAAAGATATCCCGCTGCTTAAATGAAAAAAGAAGTTCGTCCTTTCCGCCCCCTAGCCACTTGAGACGGGTTTTGATGCGCGAAATCTTGCATGGATTTCTTCTTTCTGGCCGTCGGTCGTTCGATAGCTACCTTTTCCGGGATGTAGAGTCATCTACGCCAGGAGAATTAGTAATGTGTCAAGAGAAATTAGTACAAGAGACTGTGGATACACTTCTTGATAATGGAATCCACGGACAACCTATGCAACCCGGCTTTCCAAATGCCATTGAATGGTAATTGGAAGGGGACACTGAAACTCACGTCGTAGAGCCAAGTAGAAAAGCGAATTAGGACCTATCGAAGTTGGAACTCTCAGATCTCTTTCCCAATCAGACAAGCACATTTCTTTGTCTTATTAGCGCAGGTGTTCGTCAACGATATGATGAAAGTCGCTGAACTTAAGACTCGAGTTGAGAAAGAGGGCTAGGCCCCGGGAGGGCTTTCAGGGACTGGGGAAGACGGGTGGATTATAGAGCTAGAGGTAAATCGAAGGGTTGTCCATCAGGCTCTATGTTAATTGAGCTCGACTGGGCCGAAAAAAGAAAAACTTCTCCTATCGCATTATTAACCGGTGTAAGATTAAAGATCAGGTCCAGGATTCGAGTCAAATCGACCTTCCCTCTCATCTCAGGGTGAGGCAAGCCTTTTCCATTGTCAGTCAACTAAGTAGGGCCTGAGGCCCCCCCTAAGAACCGCACGTGTGAGTTCCCCCGCATACGGCTTAAGTGGCGGAGGCCTTTCCTTCGCGCTTGGTAAGCGCTTCGCTGTAGCCAAGCTTCGACCGTGACTGCTCGTCGCTTTTGGCTGCCTTATTCCGTCACCCGAGATCCAAGTCAGCACCGGCAAAGATCTCTTGATTCCTCGTGGCCGGCCCATCCGTGAATAAGAATTCAAGGGCGTGAAGCGAGTGCTTCTAGCTGCTTCAACTAGCTAATCAGACGCAAGCCCCTCCTCGGGCGGATTCCTCCTTTTGCTCCTCAGCCTACGGGGTATTAGCAGCCATTTCCAGCTGTTGTTCCCCCCCTTTTTTTTTAAAAAAAAAGAGACGAGAAACCTCGAACTGAAATAAATAATTGTTCTGACGGGCCAGAAAGAGCCTGACCTTCAGTTTGAGGTCTTCGACCCGCTCGTCAACGGGCGCGGGATCCCCATCGCCGATGGGGGGGTTACCTCCACATCGTCCTCCATCGATATCAAATTTCTCTTGCCATTTTTTTATTAGTCAAGCGCTAGCACCCCTATAGAGTTAGAGCTCGTTTTTTTTGCTATCAATGAAACCGAAAGAAAGATAAAAAGGCTCTCGGCTGAGTAGTAGGAGCAACTTTTAATTTATTATGAGCCCAAACGATGGATTCAATAAGTTCTTGCCAATAACCCGGACCATTGAAGAAATCCTCCGAAGAGCGAGGGCTTTCCTCTGCTTTGGTTCACCTCCTGATACGAGAGTTCATCTGGACTTACTATTCAGGTACTAAGAGCATCTTTGAGCTTCTTTCCCTGCCTGTCTGCGAAAAGAATGCATTGGATGGATGCCCGAGCATTGAGAAGGAAGGACACTTTCAGAGGAAGAACTTGGAAAATTCCTTCGCTCCAACACTTGTTACAGCATAAGGAGACCGGGAACTGGCCCTGGCCGTATACTAGCTATTTTCAGATCTACCTTATCTTGCTTATTTAAGCAAAAGGAGATCCACTATCGGTTGTAGTCTTCTTGATCTATCAAGTCAAGAGGGCGAGGCTCCTAGCAATGGGAGTCCTATGGGATCTCCCCCTTTCAAAATCGGACGTGAAAGTTTCCTTTCATTCGGCTCAAGTAGGTACACCAACTAAATTCGACTATACAAGCTGTATACCGGTCGATAGACCGATGAGACCTCTGTTTGATCTTCCAAATCCATTTGAAGACAACTATTTGAAACTAGAAGAGAAGGAAGTTGGTCTAATTCCACGTCTTATGACGAAAGTGGAGTCGGCGTGGCGTAAAGTGAAGTATTCGGAGGTTGTCAGCTGGGGCAGAGTGGATAAATTAATCTATTTGAACTTTCTCCCTCTCTTGCTGAATATTGATCGACAATCTGCATCTGCATCTGCCTTTTTTCTGGGCATTCTCGAGTCTGGCCCGCAGACAGCCGTGGACTCTCGAATCTTTTGCTTCTAACTGTAGCGGATGAAATGGCAGCAGAGTCGTGAACAGGAAAAGAGGGATGGTGTAATAAGAGCAGCAGTAAGGAAATCCTTTCGACCCGTGGGAGTATACAATGACAACTTCCGGGCATGAGTGCCCGATCGTGAGACTGCCTGGTCGAGACAGTGCCTTGCCCGCTTAACCGTTTTGGCTTTCAGCTCCTCGGTCGTCTCGATCGATTACTTACAAAGGGTGTTTCCTTGTTTTTAAACCCTTTATTCCTTTTTTTAATCATTGGGTTTAGACATTACTTTGGTGCTTCTTAATCCTTTCAGAGTCTTTGTGTTTAGCTGAGGAAATGAAGGTGTTATGGCCTGCCCGAGAAGGAGATTCAGGCTTTTTATGACAGTTGAGAAGTGGACGAGGATCGCGGAAGTTCATGAGAAATGGGGGAGAAAGAAAAGAAAGAGGTCTTTATTATGAAAAGTCGGCTTTTATGATCCAATGAAGAATCAAACTTATTTAAATGTTCCTGTTATTCTATATTTCCTTGAAAAAGGAGCTCAACCCACAGGAACTGTTCAAAGTCTTTTAAAGAAAGCAGAAGTTTTTAAGGAATTTTCGTCTAACCAAGAGGGCGGCTTAATGAAAGGCTGCAGGCTCCACCGGGGCCTACTCGCTCGAATCGCCTGGGATAGGTCAACGGGAGCTAAGATACGGCTATGCTTGTCTAAAAAAAGACAGAAAGAAAGCCCTTCTCTCTACGCTTTTAGGTGCTACGAGAGGGCCTCACGGTGCTACCATTGAGCCAAGAAGCTACTGGACTTCTATCTAAGATAAGACTTGTTTTTTCCTTTTAAGTGCACTTCACTTGCTTCTAACAAAATGAGACCATTGGATTCACTCTGTCTATGAAGATCGTCGGAAAAATAGGATTTTAGTTTACCACGAATCGATTCGACTTATTACTATCCCTTTGACCACTCATACATGGAGTCAGGGGAAATGGAATTCCACCTATTCTGAATCTTCATCCCTGTGCTATCTGCTGTGGTTATAAGCTTAAGTACAGAGGGGAAGCGCACCTGAGCTGAGCGCCTTGTCCCAATCTTCCTTCTGTCGTGTATCCTCGATTAATGCAACCTCAGATGCCACGCATCTAACCAGCTCGCGTGGTTCACCGGTTCCACCAACTAGACCCAACGAGTGATTCAGTAGATATAAAGGTGCGCTGCACAATTAGGTCTTACTGCTCCGCCCGCAGCGCTTGCTGCCTCCTCTTCAGATAAATCAAAAATTCCAGAGTATATCTTCCCGCGAGTCAAAGTAAAAAAGATGCTTCAAATATTTTTTTATTGAATCTTATCTCTTTCTTCCCCCTATCCCCGTTCCTACCGTCCAAAACAGGCCTATGGAGTATAGCCAAGTGGTAAAGCATCGGTTTTTGGTACCGACATGCAAAGGTTCGAATCCTTTTACTCCAGATTATGAACACCCGATCGGATCTGTCAAAAAGGAGCTGACGATGGACAAGGGCGGTCTTGCTTGGCGCGAAGGCTGCTGGTTCGATCTGTGTGACTTTCAAGAATAGAATGCGCAGTTGAGGGCTTCTATGGCGTCGAGTGCTTCGGTGAACTGAACATCCAAGCTGTAACAGCATACCACAGAGATCCGTTGAGTCATTCTTGGAGCAAGCTTAATCCTTAGAGCGACCACCTTTAAGGTTACCCGGTCTGGATAAACAAACCCGCCGAACATTCATTCATTTCTTTCTTCCCCGTCGACCACACAAAAGACATATTTACATAACCAAAAGAGAAGAAAATTTTATCCGTTTCAAATCTGAGCAAGGTCTCTCTCATAGGTTCTTAACTCGTCAAGAGAGGCCTTGCCTTCTACGGTAGAAGAGTTCCTGAGAGGACTCTGCGACTAAACATAAAGAAAGAATACCGTAGCTAAGAATTAATATCTTTCGAGTGAGTGAACCTTGGAGCGTCCTTGGTTCAGCATTATAGCACATAGGAGAGACCTCAGGAAGATATCGATTGACTCTTTCCAACGCTTATTAAAAGACTTCCTGCATACACTGTAGAACCCAATTCAAGCAAGCAATCGGAAGGAGATCAAGAAATAGATTAAGGGACAGGAAGTTACTCTTGTTCATCATGCGCCTTGTGTGCTTTCTATTCTCGTGCTTCACTAGCCAAGTCCATGCACCTACAGCTCGATCTACTAGCGCTCTCTTCGATCCTTCCAGGTCCTTCGATTCCTACTGGATGGAGGGATTTGCGGTTGAGTCCAAAAAACCCGGGTTTAGTGACTTTGTTCAACTTGAAAGGTGCGACAGCTGATGGCTGTTGGTCACGACGACTACCAAAAAGCTCCAATGAAGATGAATATTTCACATGGAGGAGTGTGCATCTTTATGTTGGGTGTTCTTCTGTCGTGCGACCCGGCGGCTCTCGGCCATTCCACACGCAGCCAAGGATCCACCAAGTTTACATTTTAGGCATCCAGCGATCCTGATCTATATTGAAACTGGCTAGAATTCAGTTATCTATAGATCATTTTCTGCAGACATAAGAGAATTGAAGAAAGGAGCTTTGGAAGCTTTTTCCCTAGGTTTTCCAATGACTCCTCCCCCGTGCGTGTGCGCAGGTTCTCGAGAGCTAAATTTCCACGTCCGAACCAATCCCCTTCTGGATGAAGGGAAGCCATTTCTTGAAAGTTCTTAGTTCAGTTCGGTAGAACGCGGGTCTCCAAAACCCGATGTCGTAGGTTCAAATCCTACTGAGCGTGATGAAATGAGATGCCACTATCGTCAGCGATTTTCTCTCTTTGAGATTGGCTATGGGGTGCATCTATTTAGTAGAGGGTGTGAAGTTGAAATTCGACGGTAGTTTTGATCGTTAAAAAGCACGCCTTGTTGCTAAAGGTTAAAACCAAGAATCTGGTATTGAAACCCGAGTCAGAGGAAAAAGCAGGAGAATGTTTAGTCGCAGGAAGAGCCGTTTTAGCTTTTAAGGCCTCCTGCACAGGAAAGAGCAGCCCCAGGTCCTAAAACTACCGCCTTTGCAGCAGAATCTATGTCAGCTCTTTTTTCTGGTACAACCACTCTATTGTCCACTTCTAATAAACATGATTGACCACGATACTTCTTTATCTTTTGAGTTGTTCTGCCAGATCGGTCGCTCAAGATCGGCCTTGCCTTGGTGACTCTACTTTCTTATTCTTATTTAAGCTCTAATCATTCCAGTCAGTTGTGGGCTATCCTCTCAATCGCCGAGTCCGGGGCAGAAGGCCAGGGCTCTGACCGCGTGCCTGTTGAAGAATGAGCCGGCGACTCATAGGCAGTGGCTTGGTTAAGGGAAACGCCTTCTTTTTTATTCTCATCGGAGTTATTTCACAAAGACTTGCGATATCTCTAGAAAATATTTTAAGTTTAATTCTTTTTTTTTCTCTCCACTCGGACCAATCCGCCTACCCGGCTTCTTATATTTAAAGTAATTTGTGTATCCGCCCCAATGATACAGCCTAATGGGGCATCCTCCTTCTCTCGAAATGACAGATCCCGAAAGTGCCAGTTTCTCGAACTCGTTCTCATTTTGGCTCCGCCTTCATGAAATTTAACAGAAAATCAACTCGTATTAACCAATCAAATTTGTTAAGAAGGGGTAAAGCCATAACTCTGCCCTAAGCATTGAGCTTACGCAAACCAAACTGTCTTCTCGAAAGTAAGCCAAGGCTTTCGAAGACTATGAGGAAAGGTTCCATTCGTAACTTATAGTTTCAGGAAAGTGGATCCGATTTGCCAAGCTGGGGCAAACAAAGCCGTCCGACCCTATCGGATTAGGAATGTGAAGGCCTCTCCTCCTTTCGGAGACCGGGGAAAGAAAGAGCTATGCTATTGACCGACCCCTTTTTCTCATTTTTTTTGAAGTGGGCCAAATAGAGAATGAAATGCATAAAATAAATAGGGGAAGGGTTCCATTTAAGGGCTGCTCGCCCTATCGAAGTACCGAAAGCCCGTGTACGGATAGAAAGTAGATTTATTCGATAATTCTTTTTCCCATGCTTTCTGTTGGTCAACAACCAACTGCAGCTCTCATTTAGTTTTTCAGGCGACCCGCCGCGCCGGGCTGTAAGATAGAGCTGTTGTACTACTTGACTGGTAAGAAAGAGCTGACAGACACATCTTTTTCCTTTTTGGAGGGTACTCCGAGTAGTGGGTACCTCGCAAAGATGGAATTCAAAGAGCAACTACACATTCATTAACAAGACCTTGCCCGCTCACCAATAAGAAGCGAAATACCAACTTTCTGCAGGGGTGGATTGAGCGGTGGCAACGTCCGAAAGGTCTTTTTTTTGTAGTAGCGGAAAGGGACATCTTGAACTCAGGGGGACCTAATGAATGGACTATGAAGGGGTCGGTCAAGTGGTTCAGGTTTTCGGTCGGTGGTAGATTTGGTATAAATCCATAAAGTACAGTTACAGAGATCTGCAATCAAAAGAAATATGAAGAATTGATGAAGATGGATAATTTTCAATCTGCAGAGAAGCTTACCAATCATGTCCTTGATTAACTTGATTGATCTGATCAGACGCTTGCTTTTTCCCAGCAAAGGTACCGTTTACAGTCGCCTTGGGTAGTGTAGCTAGACTCGGAGAAGGTAGCCTTTCTCATATCTTGATTTTAGGTTGATACAAGGACCGTTTGTGAGATTGAGAAAAAGAAAGATATTTCTAGATTTACATATGATAATCCATTTTTTTCTTCGTTTCTCTTTTCTAGGTTTTTTCTGAGTCTTAATACGATAGATCTTTTCTAGTTCTCTCCTTGCTTCGTAGCCGCTACTTTGAAAGAAAAGAGTAGGATTTGAAAACAACCGAAGGGGGACTTCAAACTCCATCTTTGCGCGGGATAAGTCGGAAAACTGGACCTTTGAAAGTTCCCGTCTTTCTAGTTCTCCTCTTCAAGTCAAGCCATCTCTCAATCGGTCGAATTCTATTTTCGTTTTATTGTAGGTCGGTCATCTCTTCAACCTGGAATTCAAGGGGTATCTTCTTATCCTTGATACCGACAAGCATAAATATTGTTATTGTTATTCCAAGAATACAATTTGATTTGTCCATTTTCGATCTATCTGGGGGTTTCCTTTTCGTTTATTTCGAGAAATCTATCGATCAATTCCGATTCTTTCTTTTTCTCTTGATTCTTTTCCGATCGAGCAAGCTCTTCTATTCTGGTTCATGGTTTCTCCTGGCTATATGGTTTATCCGGGGGAGAGATCGAACAAGCACCTCTTTCTGCCGCTCTCCTCCCATATGTAACCCTTTTTTTATTTCTTTTGAAACTTTTCTGCATCATTCAAGTAAATACAGATTAAGATCGTCAAAAGAACCGACGAGAGATTCATGAATCGGGATCCTGATGCACGTTCCCTTTCGTCAAGTAGGCATATGAACCACTTTTCCTTAGACTCTATTGGAAGAAAGCAAAGAAGGAGGCGGAATGGAGAAGACTTGGTGGCCTAGTCTGGAGACGCTGAGCAAAAGGCCTAAATCAGCATGACTCCTAGGCAGCAGAAGGACATCTTTCATGATTCACTTTAGGTCCTTCTTGCTGTTTTTCAAAAGAGCTGGAAAGATGCAGCTCTCGTCCTAATGCTTGGTCAAAGGATTTGGCAGCTCCTGGCTTGGAGGGGGATTCCTCGGTACGGTCATTCGGGAAGTCCCTCTACTCTAAAAGACCCTCACATAGCTAATAGCTTGTTGAACCTTCGGAGAGAACCATAGAGATAAATCACCTCATAGATAAGGACGATGACATTACACGAGTTGCTGAGAAGACACCATCTCCCGGGGACGGGTTCAGCCAGTCCGAGCTTGTTGTCCCGAGATGCCAAGAACGTCAGATAAAAGGGCTCCTGGCGCAGAGAAGTGGCCTTACCAATCGAGAGGGGAGAACGAATGGCTTAGGAATCGACCGGTTCCCTCTAAACACTTTCGTGTACAGTTCCGCCCCCTTATCCCATGCTGAGTCACAGGCAGCGCCTCGAAAAGCACGGACGAAGGACTCTTTTTGGCAACTTCTTAAGAAGGGGAGATGAATGCATCCTTTCTTTCTCGTCCACTCAGGGGGGTGCGAACGAGGCGTGCTGGTGGCAGTAACCCACTGTCGTCGCACCCTTTCCTTTTGATGCTGGAAGTTGAGGTTCTGGAAGCTTCTTTCCCCCCCTGAGTGTTACCGGGGTCGACCCAAAAACCATAATGTCTCAAAACGAGGAGGCTATAGAGAAACTCTTTTTTATTCCTTTCTTTCGAACTTCGTGAAGAACTCCATTCTATCTCTCCCTCGTTACGAACAAAAATATCTTCGCTTGGAGCGAGAGTTATCTAGAGATCACCTGTAATCCGCGCAGGTGTGTCCGCACCCCCCTGAGTGGACGAGAAAGAAAGGATTTCTCGGAGCAACCAGACCCAGGAGTCGCAACTTCTCTATGTTGCACAGTCTCATATATAGTATATAACTAATGAGTGAGTCGTAGCGCAGGCAGGTCAGTAGATGCTCTAGAGGACAATAGCTAAAGGACCTGATACTACCACTTGGATCTGGAACCTGCATGCTGTTATTGAGTATTTTGAATAAATCCTGAAATTCAAAACTACCTGTTATCCAATAAAACCCTAAAATCCCATGCCTTTCCGCGGTTTCCTTTTCTATCCGAAGATCGTTCGTGTACAACAACCTTAACCGCGGAAATTCCTATTGCATATGTTAGGAATAAGGTAATTGTAGCAAAATCAAATAATGTAATAGCTAAAACTAAATAATGTAACGTAATAATAAGAATAATGTAATACCGTAATTCTAATAAAGAGAATTACATATTGATGAATAAAGAGAACTATTTGTTTCTTTTTTGGGCAAGATATCAAACAATAATAATGTAATATACAATGAACACATAATGTATCAATCAGTCGATATACAATGCACCATTCAGACAATACTTTTATCAACGTCATGCAACCGCAAAAAAACAGACATGAATAATATAATATACAGTCAAATAATGTAATATACAATCAATACATAATGTACCACTCACTCAATATATAATTTATCATTCAGACAACTCTTTGATCTATATCATGCAATCATAAAAAAATACATACATAAATAATGTACATACGGTTGAATAATGTACTATAAAGCTGATACATAATGTACCACAACACATATTGTACCATTCAGACAACATTTTGATCTATATACTGCAACACGCAAAAAAACAAATATGAATAATATTATACTGATGTGACACATAATGTATCACTCAGTCGATGCACAATGTACCATTCATGCAACAATTTGATCTATATCATGCAACCGAAAAAACAAACATGGATAATATAATACAAAGACGCCACATAATGTAGCACTCGAACACCTTTTTTATGTATAAAATGCAATCGCAATTGTGAAATCAAGATTTTTCCCAATTTTTATAAGAACAACATCGAAATTAGGTAAGTATACTGTATCATTATATTATTCTCTATATTATGGTACATTCTATTACATTATTTAGTTTTACTTCGATTATCTTATTCTAAACATATGTAATAGGGATTTCGTTTGAAAGATAATTAAATTATCTTTAATTTGATATGTAGTATGTAAAAAAATAACTTAAATTGAATGAGTTATGATTATTTAAAATTTTATAAGAATAATAAAGGAGAGAGAATATTGATGGGAGAGAGAAACAAGGAATAACGTAACATTGGGTTGGTTAATAAGAAATAATAATATAAATTAATTACCTCATTACCCTTATTATATATTTAATTATTTAAATTTAAACTTAATCCTATCCATCCAAATTCGAATTGGAAGGTTGGATTTTAGTCTCATATAACATAAGAAAATTAGGTAATCATATAATGCAAGCCTATATATATATATATATATATATAGGAAGCGGATCCAGTGAGAAAACTCTTAAAGTGAGAAAGATGCTTGATTGCATTCACGGCATTGCTTGATTGCAATGTTGCTTGATTGTGCTTTAGTTGTTGCTTGATTATTTTGTTGCTTGATTGCATTTTAGTTGTTGCTTGATTCAATATCAACCATTGATTTTTTTAGATCTGATGGACATGATTCATTCCTTTTTCTCACATGGGGATTTTTTTTACATGATCCCTCCTCTATATATATATATATATATATATATATATATATATAGGGTTTAGTTCCCATAATAAAATTCCTTAGATTAAAAATAAGAATAAATTTTATCCATTGGATCTATTTAAATTAATAGTTGAGATTAATTGGTAGTTATTTAATTTATTTTATTAATTTCACAAAATAATGATTATTTAATAAAATCAAGGGCATTTTCGTTAATTTCTAATATGACAGTTATTTAATTATTTTCGTTATTGCTTATTGTTCAATATATTATGTTTTATTTCTTGGTACACTATGATTTATTACTTGATATACTATATTTTATAGCTTGATAAAAATCTGCATTTTTTCCTCCGTATTATTCTCTCCTCTAAAATTATTTTAAAACTTTAAAACATTATAACTCGCCAATCTCCAGCCCAAAGCTGACCAGTACAACCATGTGTCACCCCATGCAATCAATTTTAAGAAAATATTCAAATATTGTATATCAAATTAAAGATAATTTAACAATCTATCAAACGAACACCCTATTGCTTATGTCTGGAAAAGAAAAATGTATCGATCACACAATAAAACTACATTCATCAAACTATAGATTCATCAAGCAATAAAACTTAATGTACCAAGTAATAAAACTTAATGTATCAAGCTACAAGATTTGTTAGATAATTTTAATTTACTAACTAAAAAGTTTTATTTTTTTACTTGATACAGTATTTCTTTTTTCTAAATGCATTTTTATTTATTGCTTGATATCCTAATTAATATTTATTGCTTGACATATTTAAATTATATTTTTACTGTTTGATGCATTTTATAGTATTGTTTGATGTACTAATATTTATTGTTTCATATATTTTAATTTATTGATTCGTAAGTTCTTGTATATTACTTGATACGTCTTTCATTTTAGTTATACTTTATTATTTGATAAGTTATTTTTTATTGCTTGATGCATTGTATAATGTTGCTTGAGTCACTAATATTTATTGCTTCATATATTTTAATTTATTGATTCGTAAGTTCTTGCATATTATTTGATACAACTTTCATTTTAATTATACTTTATTATTTGATACATTATTTTTTATTGCTTGATGCATTGTATAATATTGTTTGATGTACTAATATTTATTGCTTCATATAATTTCATTTATTGATTCGTAAGTTTTGTATATTATTTGAAACATCTTTTCTTATTGCTAGATGCATTATATTATATTTCTTGATTCACAAATATTTATCCTTAGACCCTTTTTAATTTATTGATTTGTAAGTTCTTCAATATTATTGGATACTTCTTTTTATTGTTGGATGCATTATATTTTATTTCTTAGAAGACTAATATTTAGAGCTTGACCCATTGTCATTTTCAAGTTCGTAAGTTGTTTATTATTTGATGCATATAATTGTATTGCATGATACACTAATATTTACTGTTTTTAAATAGAATATAATAAATTAAGGAATAACATCTAATTTTGCAATTGGTAAATATTATAAATCAAACAATAAGGTATAAGATGTCTAACAATAAGATATACATTTTCAAATAATAAATTTAAAATATCTTGCAATAAAATACTCCCTCCGTCCCGGCTGAATTGTCCCGGTGACTTTGGGCACAATAACCAAGGTGTGTGATTGTAAAATAAGTTGAGTGAAATTAATATTTTATTATTGAGTGTAAAAAAGTTGCCTTTTTAAGTAATGGGACAATTGAGGTGGGACGGACGAAATAGAAAAGTGGGACAATTGAGGTGAGACGAAGGGAGTAATAAATATCAAACAATAAAACAAGAATAATAAAATAATGAAAGATAATATTTTAACAAAAAATATGCGGAAACGAATAACGTGAATAATATTAAAAAAGATTCAAACTTGAATTAAGAATTTTTTTTTTTACATAATTTAGAATTCAAAAAGAAAATTATGTGCTTCATTTGAAATAAATGGCGTGATTATTCATGTTTAAATAAGATTTTTTTCTTGAAAAAAACCAAACGTAAAAAATAAAAAAAGAATAAATAAAGAGAATAAGAGAGTAATTCACATGAAAATAGGAAAAAAAACATGTGAAATAACTGACATATATAATTGGACAAAAACATCCTTAACTGTATATTAAATAAATTTAAAATTCAAATATTATTGTTAATCATAACCACTCATATTATTAAATTTAATGGATTCATTCTTATTTTTAATATTCTTATTTATTATCATTTGATCTCATCTATCTATCTATCTATATATATATAGAGAGAGGAGGGATCATATGATAATCAAGAAGTATATTAAAAATAAGAATGAATCTCATTCATTAAATCTAATTAAATCAATGGCTAATAACTAATCAAGAAACAATTAAAATGCTATCAAGCAATAAATGATCAAGCAACAAATGAAATACAATCAAGCAATATTGTAATCAAGCAACAACTAAAACATAATCAAGCAACATTGTAAAGGTAATCAAGCGGCTTTATCATTTTATCACGGGAGGATTTTTTATCACCGGATCCAATCCCTATATATATATATATATATATATATATATATATATATATATATATATAAAGAGAGAGAGAGAGAGAGAGAGAGAGAGAAAGGAGGGATCATATGATAATAAAGAAGTATATTAAAAATAAGAATGAATCTCATCCATTAGATCTAATTAAATCAATGACTAATAACTAATCAAGCAACACTTAAAACGCTATCAAGCAATAAATGATCAAGCAACATCTGAAATAGAATCAAGCAACAACTAAAACACAATCAAACAACATTGTAAAGGTAATCAAGCAACTTTATTATTTTATTACGGGATGATTTTTTATCACCGGATTCAATCCCTATATATATATATATATATATATATATATATATGGAGTGATTCAGTGAGAAAATTCTTAACGTAAGAAAGTGAGAAAGATACTTGATTGCATTCAGGTCGTTGCTTGATTAGAATGTTGTTTGATTGTGCTTTAATTGTTGCTTGATTGCATTTTAGTTGTTGCTTGATTCAATATCAACCATTGATTTTTAGATCTGATGAACATGATTCATTTTTTTTTTTGAATTTTTTTTACATGATCCCTATATATATATATATATAGGGATGCGATTCAGTGAGAACCACTCTTACCATAAGAAATAAGAACCAATCCTCGCCATTGATTTTGATGAATGAACGCTCAGGATTTTACTAAAATTTTCGGTCATTATATATAAAAAAAAACTTGCATTATAGGGTATTTTTGTCATTTTGTACTTATTTAAGATTCTGTTTGCATATTCTATCTCGACATGCATTATATATCTAACAAACATGCATTATATGCGTAGGAAACATGCATTATATACCTTACAAACATCTTCCTACATTATAATATGATATTACTCTTATTTTAGAACAATATTACTAGGTATTAATTCCTCCATTATATATGGTATTACTTTTGTTTTAGAGAAAAATTATATTACTTTTATTACAATACACATGTTATTACTATATAATACATAACAAGTGTAAAAATAATAATGAATGATGATTTCACTAAAATAAACATGTTACATTTTATCTATCATATTCATCATTATATTGTGCTATTGCATTCATTACATAAGAATTTGTGTATTGTTACGAGAATTATGCATATTATATATGGTATTACTTTTATTTTAAAGAAAAATTATATTATTTTCATTATAATTCATATGTTATTGCTATATAATACATAACACGTGCAAATATAATGATGAATGATGATTTCGCTGAAATAAACATGTTGCATTTTATCCATCATATTCTGCATTATATACTATAATTTCATGCATTATATTGTGCAATTGTATTCATTATATAACTTCATGCATTATATTGACCTCGACATGCATTATATACCTAGCAAACATTCATTATATACCTAACAAACATGCATTATATAATATAGTAATAAACATTTATATAATATAACAAAAATATACATAATTAAAAACAAGTAATATATGATCAACTTTTATAACAACTATGATATTATCTACAATATGCAAATATAATGAATTTTAGCTTTAATTTTTTTTTTATCTTGCATGAAAAAAGTTATTGCATTTTATCTATCATATTCTGCATTATATAATATAACTTCATGCATTATATTGTGCAACTCCATTCATTATATAAAAATTCATGTACTGTTACGAGAATTATGCATAAAATTACTAATTTTCATTTTTTACGATGATTTTTAAATCGAAACATATGCAATAGGGATTTCGTTTGAAAGATAATTAAATTACCTTTAATTTGATATATGATACATTAAAAAATAATCTAAATTGAAGGAGATATGATCATTTAAAGATTTAGGATGATTTTAGAGGAGAGAGAAAAAATATTACAAAATTACCCTTTAATGCATGTTTTACTACACTATAATGCAGACGAGATTTATTTAATCTTGAGCGTTGGATCACCAATTGGATGGCCGAGATTAGTTCTTATTTTCACATGGTAATTGGAGTTCTCATATGATCACTCCCCTATATATATATATATATATATATATCCAGATTTAAGTTAAAATTTCGTTTAATTTATTTGTTTCTTAATTATTTTAATGTAGTAAGGGTGGTTTTGTATTTTTGCATTTCATTAAGATTCTTTCGTAACTAATTTTAGCATTTAATAGGGCACAAAGAGATAGGGGTGAGCAAAACCAAATTGAAAATCGCAAATCAAACCGAACCGTCGAGTTTGAAAACGTATTAGGTTTAGGTTTGGGTTGAATATTTAAAAAATTTTGGGTTATCGCCGAACCGATATTTATATACATATATAAATTTTTTATTTTTTATATTTATTTATACTATTATATATTCTATATCTTTTTTTAAAGAGATATATCATATATTTTACATAAAATAAAAGATTTATTTTCTACAAATTATAAAATATAAATATTAACAAACCAAACACTGTAAATTCTAACCATCTTCACTTATCTTCGATCTTTTCTTATTTTGACATTGTGGGTTGAAGTGAGGTTTTATAATAGTTGCAAACTCTTTTACTAGGAAAAAGTGGAGCTCATTTTTGGAAGTATACTCCATATATAACAGGGTTTTATTTTATTAATTATTATTAATTCAAGTTTCATGTCTAATCTAGTGATCTGGATTAGTACTTCTTTGAATGATTCCTGCTGCAGTGCTTCTTTTTTGGATTGTAAATTTTTTTTAGAATTTTTGGTTAAAACCGAAACCGAACCAAAACTGATGATTCGGCTCGGTTTGGTTTCAATATTTTTATTCGGGCGGTTTGGGTTGAATTTTTGGAAATTCGCGGGTTATCGGTTTTGCGGGTTTGGTGTGATTTTCAACCCAAACCGCCCGTTGCACACCCCTACAAAGAGATGATTTGGGCGAGGGTGATTTAGCGGAAAATGAATGAAATCGGCAACATTTAATAGCCGAAGGAAACTATCTATCTATCTATCTATATATATATATATATATATATATATATATATAGAGGAGGGATCATGTAAAAAAAATCCCCCTATGAGAAAAAAGAATGAATCATGTCCATCAGATCTAAAAAAATCAATGATTGATATTGAATCAAGCAACAACTAAAACGCAAAATTATGAGATTTGATTCCTAAATTATTACATTTCAAAATTAAAATCTCTTTCCTTCCTAATTTTGCGGGTTTGATCCCTAAATTATCAACATCTCAAAATTAATTTATTTTTCTTCATTAATTTTGAATTTTAATCAAAATTTTACAATTTGTTTTAATAATTTTGTTAATTTCATACATCACTATCCCTAATTTTTAGGAATCTCAATTTTGTTTTACATGAAAAGTTACACTATTTATAAAACATAGTTGCATTATATAAACTAATTTGTTATCATTTTTTATTATTGAATTCAAAATTATAACAATATTTATACTTTGTTGAAAGTTGAATTATGAATAAAAAACATATGCATTATATTAACTAATTCGTTGAATATCTTAAAATATACCAAGTTTATGGAGATAAAAAGTAGTTAGTCAATGCAAGTTTACATACTTAAAATAAATATTTATTTTATGGCTAAACTGCTGCAACTATATATATTTATATTCTCCAAAATTTTACATACAACTATAAAATAAAAAATATATATACTGCGAGTTTACAGACTGGATAGATGCAAGTTTACAGGCTTAATCAATGCACAATTACAGGTTTAATTATGCAACTAAGTAGTTAAAACATCTTGATTCTTCTTTGAACTCAATAGATGAATATCAAATCTAATAATTTTTACATATTCTCTATAAAATTCAACTTCATCATCTAAAGTTCGAAAAATGTTAGAATTGTTTCAATGAACTCTGAACAATTGGTGTATTAATAACTACAAAAAATAAAAATTTAAATCAGAATACGCGAATATATGCAACTTTAACTGTAAATTACTGCAACTATATATAATTATAAATCCTGATAAAACATTTCCCACAATATCAACCCCTTGCAGTATAAATGTTTCTACTCAAAGTCATCCAGAGCATAATGGCTCACCGAAGAAATCGACAAAGTCTTGAACGATCAATTTCCTTCAATAGAAAAACCTTTAAGAGAAAGAGAGTCAATCAAAAAGCGGACGTCCCTATTAAAATAGCATCGTCGGATCAACGAGAATAAGATCGTGATCGGAAGTCTTGCGCTTCCCCGTGCCGGCATCTTGGATTCCTGTGCATTCGTCACCTTTTATTAGCTATTATCCTCTGCTCCCTCAATGTTGATATATTTCTCTAGTTACTGAGGTTTTTCCGTTACTTTGTAGAAAATATTCAATGAAAAATTATGTTGCGTGGAATACATGGAATATAGTTCTAGAAAAAGAATTGCAATGTGAAATATATGGTTTGAGATATGAGATATGAAATAGATTCAAAATAAAAAGAAGAAGACGTGGGATATGGAATGCAAATCATAAAAGAGTAATATTAGGAGACAGTTAAAGAATTATTTAAATTGGCATATAATAATTCCAAAAACACCTTCCAGTCAAATTCAAAATATAAGATAATAATTAATTATTAAAGTCAATCAAATAATCTGGGCCATTAAATTTTGAAAATAAATTGCTAATATTTAGTCATTATCTCTCATGTGGGAGACAGTTCACATATGATTATAACTCTCTCTCTCTCTCTCTCTCTATATATATATATATATAGTTGCGTTCAAATCTAAACTAAATGTCATGAATGAACTATGAATTTTTCATTGTTGTATGTATAATTGATCATTGTAGTTTATATGATAGCTCATTATAGTACCTAATTATAATACTTCATTATTGTGTGTGTAATTGATCATTGTAGTGTATATGATAATGTAATGAGATATCATACATACAATAATGATCAATTACACACACAATAATGAAAGTTCATAGTTCATTCAGGAAGATGAGTTCAGCCTAGAATGCACCCCTATATATATATATTGTTGCAGTTTGAAAAAATAGAATTCATGGATTTGTGTAAAAAATAGAAAATTATGAATTACAAGAGGTACAATTTGATGTCTAATCCTCCGTCCAAAGATTTCGTCCCCTTTTACAAATATAAGGGCTTATTTATAAGAAAAATAATTAAAACATTAATATTAAGCGCTCTATTATCCTGAAACCATCAGCCATTAATCTCTCTGACTCGTAACGGTCAAACCACTTGTAACATTCGAACCGTTACACTTCTTCATTTAATTCCTAGTTGAAACCTCCCAACATGAACTACTTTGAGTTATCTTGTGCGAGCTGATTAAATCGAGATGCTCTCTTTCGAACTCCCTTCTAGCTGAATCGAACTGCTTCTAGTCGAGCTACTTTGTGAACTGTGTAAGACGAACTACCCTTCTATCCGGACTCCTTTTCCTCGGGCCTTCGGACTTCTTTTCCGTGGGCCTACTTATCCGGTTCAAACAACTTTTTTTCCTGCAAAATAATTTATGTGCCGTATATTTGGACCTCTATTTGGGCTGCTTATTTTTTACCCTTGCCCCTTCGGCTTAGCTAGGTGCTCTCTGGAGAGCTCGATAAGTCGAATAATCGATTAATCATGTTAATTCATTGTTTTTCCACACGAGGAGTTCAACTTTTCCCAGACTTTAGCTCTTTGAACTCTTCAAGAGGTGAGAGTTCGGTATTACTCAAAGTGCTTTTATAGCGCCTTCTTGGCTCGAAGGATCAATTCCTCTGTGGGTGACCCTTCTTACTCGTGTAACTCCGTAAAGTCACAATGAGTGCCACAACTATGGGCCCAAAACCGCAGCGTTTGTGTAGGGACAGCTCGAGTTCTGTCTAATTTTAGCCATCTGGTTAGCCCCTGTGAGCTGTTTCAACTCTATTTTCGGGGTCTTTTATGTGGCCGACCTCTTCGGAGGGGGTGGCTGATTTGGGTATCGAGCTGTTTTGAGCTCGTAATATGAGATGTGCTTCTCATTTTTAGCACTTCAAGAGCCCCAGAGGGTTTATATGACATCGAGCTCTAGAGGTCGATGAAATGTTTTAGCCGATGAGGTTTTATGAAGATCAAGCCCCAGAGTAATTTGGAAATGTGCCCGGAGGCCACATTGAATACCCGATGGTGATTCAAAGAGGATTAAAGCCCCAAGAATGATTTTCAAGTTAAGAGCCTGGTCTGGCAATTCCAAAGCTTCATTTTCTCCATCTCTTCCAAGGGAAATTTGAGTACCAAAATCTTCAATTTGAAGCTTCCCATCTACAAAAGATTCAGTCTCAGGCTTGCGAGCTGCATCAAAGGATGACTCACTTATCGCTGATGCATTATTGGCACACGATGTTCAACAGTCTCCATCTCCAAAGAGTTCTCTAGGCAAGAATCTAGCCTTCCTTAATGTTGGTCCCGATTTTCAGAGTATAAACGTTAGCAGCGGAAGTAATGATAAATAAATGTTTTCTTGCACGCTGGTTACACAGCTGACTGGGACCTGTCAGCTGGTTTATCAAGACTTAGAATATTTAGCCTTGTTTGTACAGTTATATATCAGTTTCAGAAAATACTCCAACACTTGAGTGCTGGGTTTTAAATATGAATGAAAAGCAGAAAGCTGATAAATAACAAAAGGATTTTATAGTGGTTCGATCAATCGATCTACGTCCACTCTCCAGTCGAAGCACTGGAAATTCCACTAAGAGTAATCGGTTACAGGTGTCCTACGATCTATCTCTAGCTGGTGAATGCCTTGTCCACCACTTCACTAGATCAACCGCTCCCGGTCCTGGTTCCCTCTTCAACTCTTCTCAGCTGGCGGAGTGCGAGCACGTCACTTCAACCTCCTCAGCTAACTGGGTGTTTAGTTCTCCCAAGAACGTAACTCTCACTACGGCAAGGTACGCCCGTAATAACTCAAGTGCTGGGATGCACAGGAGCTGCTGTGAACTCTCTCGGAATAGAAAGAACACCAAATGAGATCTTTAACTTACAAGCGTAAAGCTTGAAGTCTCGTGTTTGATAGATCAACACACGGAAAGCTTATGGAAAGCCTCGAAAGTTCTGTGAGCATTTTCGCTAGTTCGTGCGTAAGAATTTCAGTCTTTCGGTGGGAGAGAGAGTTTGAATGTTGACGGTTCCGACGTAAACTTTCTAGCTGTTTGGACTCATCCGAAAGAGGCGTCAGACCTCGGATGTCCTTCTGACGGCGGTAGGTATGTTTTTCCAGAAAGGATCCATACCTTGGACCGCTTTATCTGACACAGATCTCTTTGTGTCAGAACGACACTGTTTGTCAGTACGAGGAATGAGACTGGCGTCTTGTGACTGATAGACTTTAAGGTATCCCCTTCCTTAAAGTCGTACTTTGTCAGTCAATTCCTCAGCGAATCTTCTTTTTGTCTCTACAGAGCGGGGAGAGAGATTCTGGAGTTCTGCTGATAACATCTGACTGGTAGAACGTTCTGGTGATCTTGTGCTGGCAGTCTCTGCTGGTGACTTGCCCTGGCATAATCTGAGTTTACCAAATGTCTGGATGTTACTTCTTCTTGGAATCTCCCATGACTGGTGAAATCACCGCTGGTGAATAGTGTAAGCAGGAATACGTATTCTGCTGGTAAGATTTGTCAGCCGCCTGCTGATGAAATCCTTCCCAACTGGTGAACAGTAGCCAGTCATAAGCTCTTCTCATGCTGGTGAACAGTATCAGCATGAGTCTTTGTCAGCCGCCTGCTGATGAAACTTTTCCCACTGGTAAGCGCTTCTCATGCTGGTGAACAATGTCAGCATGAGTCTTGATCAGCTGCGACTTACAACTCAAAAGACCTAAACAAGACTTTACATTTGAGATCTAGAGCTATCTAGAGACAACTGACGGTGGTAGGACTTAGGATTTGATCCACCAAAACTATAATCTATACAAATAAGCTACTGAGGGAGGAAACCTTAGACAGATTTCCCAACAATTTCCCCCTTTTTGGTGCGATCAAAGCCTAACCAGCGAGCACTCAGCTGATGAGGAAAGTTACATATAATTTCAGGGCTTTACAAGTGAACCTTATCAGATCTAAACCCACGGAATTACTTTCTCACATCAGCTCTAACTAAAAATCTTCCCCCTCAAACTGGGAGAGATATTGCCCGTTTAAAAATATGGAAATTAAGATCAGAGCAAAACAAATTAAGACGAGTGCTGGTGCTGATTACACTGGATGTGTAAATTCAGATGGTAAGTAAAAACTTAGACAATTGTTGGACAATTAGAAATTGTCATCAACTTGTCAGTTAACATTCCATTAAAGGTTCAGCAATTACATGTACAGTGAATGATAACTGACTAGTCTAACTGATATACATTTACTTACAAAAAAATAAAGGGACTAGACTATGGCTTGGAAGATGATCCTGGTGACTGAGTCCGAGCACTGGTGATAGACCTCAGGATCTCAGTAAGCGTAGCCATGTCTTGTTCTCTCTTCAGCCTCTCCTCAGCAGCAATTCTTCTCTCTTCAGCTGCGAGGCGTCTCTCCTCCTCAGCAATTCTGGCTCTCTCTTCTTCAGCCAGTGCTCGCGCCCTTTCCCCCTCTTGGATCCGCGCCAAAAAGGTGGAAACACCTATGGTGACATATTCCAATTGTTGCGCTACTTCAGTTCGGAAGGTGGCGAGACGTTGATCCATCCTGGCGTCAATGTAGGCAAGAAGATGCGCAGGAGGATGTATTTCAGAGAGTGGCTCCGCAGATACTTCCATGGAAGTGGAAGGCTCATCAGGTGCGGTCGTAGCCATTGCTGGTTCAGATTCAGTTGGTACCTCCACTGGAGCGAACTCCTCCGCGGGCACCCCAGCTGATGCTGGCTCCTCCGCGAGCACCTCGGCTGGTGCTGGCGGGCCTTGTACAAAAACAGGTGGAGCTGTGAAAACCACCAGCTGCCAGTCCATATGATATGGGGCAAGATCGCCCAAGACCATTGGAACAGTGGGGACGGCAGTGGTCAGCCACCAACCTCTGGAGGGATCCTCCTCCACAATGTGGTCTACCAGCAGAGCGCTGGCAGCCATGTCAAAAAGAACAGTAGAATGGGGAGGGATCCGAGGGAGAGCGACGAGTACCTTTATGCGTCGGAGAGCATATATCAGCCGGTACCCGCAGCTGGTGCTCTGGAACTGGATGAATGGTAACTTGACCATTTTGGGCCGTGGAAGGCCTGAGGTTCCAGTCAGCTGCCGGTAATGAGCAATTTTCTTCAGTCGGCGCTTGATTCGCCTGGTCGACAACTGCTGGTGGCCGAGAGCTTCAGTGTTCATGAATTCATTGGCCCACGCCTCCTCCGATCTCCAGTATCCAAGCCCAAGCCTGGCATACAGCACCGCGCGCTTCTCCACATTTAACTGGCGGTGGCACCAGTCAAAAATCCTCCACCGCCGAAACTCCAGAAAGAGTTCGGCATCAAAAATATCACTTAGGTCCCCATACCTGGTGACCAACTCTTCATCAACAGCCCTCTCCACCTCGGCTGAGATGTTCTCAGCATACTCATAGATGGAGAAATTGAAGTACTCCACCGGGTGCAAGAGCAGGCACCAGTCGTAGATTCTGGAAGCATAGATTGACTGGTGGGGGAGACCGCTGGTGGGGATGATGAAGAATGCTGAAGGCTCAGACACTCGGGAATTATGAAACGCCAGATCCCCACGGTGCTCCCACCTGTGAACCCCTGTCACCCTAGCACGATAGGTATCCTCATCGATGAGATGGTGAAAATGGATACCTAACATGTACGACCTCCTCTCTGGTCTCACACGTTGTGCTGGTGCTGGTGTGGATGCAGCTGGTCGTCCAGAAGATGTAGATGCTTATAAGATTTGTGGACGACTGGCCTCGGCTTCAAAGTTGGGGAATAGATCCCTAGGCTCCATCCTCTGTACCCTGGAGTGCTGCACTACTGGTGGCGATTCGTCGTCGGGGATGATGATGACTGGAGAGGGTTTATCATCAGCGATGCCACCAGCAGTCTCCATATCAGCTGCCGCCTCCACATGTAACTTGGGCTCCGGCTCATCCTCAGAGTCAGAGCTCATGTCAGAGAAACTCGCTAGTTTTTTTGGGGTGGTCGCCCGCTCAACAGCTCCTCCACTGGCACCTCCTTGCGCGGCCAGTGGGTCTTCAGACTCACCTCCACCACCCCCTTGCACGGGTGGAGGGACTTCAGTTTCATTCTCCTCTGGCTGGTACATATCCACCAGGGATAGTACATCCTCCTCAGCACCCATGACCATCAGGCGCGTGAGGATCTGGCCTGGAGCTGGTGCTGGTGGCATGTCACTTGAAGTTTGGGCAACTCCCCATTTGCCTTTTACCACCTGACGCACTTGCTCTGCCAGTTGCGCCTGACGTCGGGAATCATGCTCAGCCTTTACCCTGGCAAAGGCTTCATCGCGGGCTGCCAGTTCAGCCTCCCTTCTCCGCTGGTCGGCTAAGGCTTGCAGCCTTGCCTTTGCTTTCTTCTTCCTCACAAGGTCCCGATTTGCTTGCTCAACCAGCTTTTGAGCTTTTGTCTTGACCCTCTTCCTTTTCCTGGTCATTTTATCTATTGTCTCCTCCTCAGTCAGTCCAAGGATGGACTTCTTGACTGGTATATATATTTTCTTTGAAGCTGGATCATATATCGTGGCTGGCTGGGGCAGCTGGGGCTGGTAAATCTTGGCTTTCTTCCTTCGAGAGGACCTGGTGACTGGCATCTGTGCTGATGGCTCAGCAGATGGAAATTGACTGGTTTCCTTAGCCACTGCCTGCTCCATTGAGGTGAATAAAGATTCAACCTCAAATTTCCTCTTCAGTTCGGTCTTGGCCTCAGCTGTCAGCGGAAGAGCAACTGCTGGCACTTCCTCCCATATCTGTTCTGACTCCTCCTCAGACATAGATTCAGCTGGATCGACGGCCTTCTTGCCCTTCAGTCATAGGGGCTTTTTGTAATCTGGGTCAGCAAGCTTGACTTTGGTGACCGGGATGAAGTCGGATCCAACCAGCTGCTCCCCTCGGTCGATCATATCTCCCATCTCCACTTCGAGGATGTGGCTGACCCGCAGCCCAAACGACATGGCGTGAAGAAACTTGCCTTCAGCCTTCACCGTGCTGTTCTTCTCCACGTTCTCCAGTAGGCGCCTGAATATGAATTCGGCCCAGTTGCCATGTACGCCATCCACCAGCGCGCACATAACGGAGAACTTCTTCAGGCTCAGTTCGGCATAGGAGCCGACCTCGCACTGGAGCATGCGCACGATAATATCGCAGACCATCTGCCAATATTCGCGCATCTCCGACTTCTTCATGCCAGTCTTGAAGTTGGTCACCCCCTCCTTCTTCCATTCCGCCCACCTCCGCCTGAACTCCTCCGTATCATCCTTGTGATACGTCGCCACCTCCTCACCAGTACTCCTTAGCCCAAAAAGGTTGGCTAGGTACTCTGCGTCCACGGTGATCAGGTTCCCGAACACTGACGTGGTGAAGGATTTCCTGTCATCAGCGATGACTGCGCGAGCATAGAACTCGGCAACCATGTGCGGGTGAAAGACTTTGGGAGCCGCTGTAAGATATGGTCGGAGCTGCTCTCTGTCGATCATCTCCATCAGCTCTTGGCCATAGTGTTTCTCGGCCAACTTGTCATTTAGAATTTTCTCCTTCTGGACTTGGGAAGTCCGGATTTGTGCATTGGAAAGGAGATGTTGGGTGGCCTTTTTGTTCAACTGGACAAGTTTATTGAAGGGATAGGAGTAATCGATGTCTTCTTCCTTCACAATGCCTGTGAAGGTAGGCATGTGAGGTTCGGCTAAAGGTAAGCCTAAGGAGTCAGAGGAAGATGACGAAGGGTTATCAGCAGTAGGGTTGGAAGAAGACGCCATTGAATGCAGGGAATGTTAAGGGAAGAAGAACAAAATAAATGTTTGGAAATTTTGAGTAATCGTAAAGGTTTATCCGATGAAGAATGTCGGATATAAATACTAGGGCCATGCAGGAATAGACGAACGAGATGAACTCGTAGAAAGTAAGAATCAACGGTCATCAGCAGGTCCGATTCCCTGTAGTGATGTGGGCAGTCGTGCTGACGAGGGCTATGCCGTGTAGCTAACATGGCATACGCTGAGTGGTCGCGTGCATGCGTTTAACTGTGCAGTCATTGTGCGCATTAAATGTGGCATTAAATGCCGCATTAAATTCGGAGATATGCACACGCAAGACTTATTTGAACAACCCCGCCATTTCTGCGACAGCTGGCACGACCCTTGGTCTTCAAGAGATCGTCAGTTGAGAGCTAGGACTCAACTGGTCATCAGTAGTATATACCAGTCGCATACTTCCCCCTGTCAGTATGGCCTTCTTACCAGTCGACAACTGATATTCACAACTGGTTCCCGTGTACATAGACAAATTGAGAGCTTGGACTCAATTTTCACCAGTCGTTGAAGTTTCACCAGTTGTCTGCTGACAACTTGAAAGATAGAGAAAATTGAGAGCTTGGACTCAATTTATTCCGCATAATCTTCTCTTTATGAAATTCACTTCCTCATCATCACTTGGAATTTGGAGCTGGGACCCAATTTTACTTCGACTGATGGTATTTGTCTGCTGACAAATTCGAAATGAGAGCTGGGACTCATTTCCTTAGTCGTTTATGGGATGAGTTCTTCAGAAAATCAAGAACGAAATGAGAGCTGGGACTCATTCTTCCTCAACACTAGGGCTCGCATCAATCTCCAAAAGACCAAGTTTGATGCACAACTCCTTGAATCTTGCTTCTGGCAGAGGTTTGGTGAAAATATCAGCGAGTTGATCTTCGGTTCTGATGTACTCTACGCTGACATCCTTCTTTTCGACACGATATCTATGTGCTTGGTCCTAGAGTGATGAACCGGATTCTTAGTTATGCACATAGTGCTGTTGTTGTCGCAATAGATGGATACACAACCAGTGTCCACTTCATAGTCTTCCAGTTGTTGCTTGATCCAAATAATTTGAGCACAACAACTGGTAGCGGCAACATATTCAGCCTCAGTGGTAGATGTAGCAACAGAGTGTTGCTTCTTGCTAAACCAGCTGATTAGCTTGTGTCCTAGAAACTGACACGTACCACTGGTACTTTTTCTATCTATACGGCATCCAGCAAAATCTGAATCTGAGTACCCAATGAGTGTAAGCTCATCATTCCTGGGATACCATATACCAAGAGATTCAGTCCCCTTGAGATATTTCACTATTCTCTTAGCAGCTTCCATGTGTGACCTTTTTGGATTGGCTTGAAATCTGGCACACACTCCGACTGAGTATGAAATGTCGGGTCTACTGGCTGTGAGATAGAGAAGTGATCCAATAATACCTCTGTAACTGGCAGGATCAACTGATTCCCCTTGTTCATCAAGAAAGATCTGACAGCTGGTGCTCATCGGTATTCTGAGGGTCTTAGTCTTCTCTGGGCAATATTTCTGAATTAAGTCCTTGGCATACTTCCGCTGATTAATGAAAATTCCATCAGCTGACTGCTGGACCTGGAGTCCTAGGAAGTATGTTAATTTGCCCATCATACTCATCTGAAATGAGTTCTGCATCAGTTGAGAAAACTTCTCGCAGAGAGATATATTCTTTGACCCGAATATAATGTCATCGACATATATCTGCACCATTAGCATATCATCAGCATCCTTGAGGAGGAAGAGAGTCCTATCGATCTTCCCTTTCCAAAATCCGTTACTGCTTAGGAACTGTGACAGCGTTTCGTACCAAGCCCTGGGCGCCTGTTTCAATCCATACAGGGCCTTTCTCAGCTTGTACACTTTGGTGCCTACTTCAAAGCCTGGAGGTTGTTCGACATAGACCTTCTCCTTTAGCTCGCCATTCAAGAAGGCGCTCTTCACGTCCATCTGGAATACCATGAATCCATGATACGCTGCATACGCAAGGAACAGCCGTATCGCCTCCATTCTTGCAACTGGTGCGAAGGTCTCATCGAAGTCGATGCCTTCACACTGCCTGTAACCTTTGGCAACTAATCGAGCTTTGTTTCTGATTACAATGCCATTCTCATCTCGCTTGTTCTTGAAAACCCACTTGGTGCCATTCACTGACTGATGTGATGGTCTCTCTACCAAGTCCCAGACATTGTTGCGAGTAAATTCCCCAAGCTCTTCTTGCATGGCATTGATCCAATCAGCAGATTCTAGCGCAACTCCTATGGAAGTAGGTTCCATTTGAGAAATGAAACAACTTAGGAGCGCACTGCCGTGTCGAGTCTGGACAGAACCTTCTGGATCACCGAGAATAGCATCGGATGGGTGATCTCTCAGCCATTTGGGAGGACCAGAGTCTGCTGGTGTTGGCTGTGAGATTGGTTCTTCTGTCCTGATGACTGGTGCTTCCAGAATTTCACCAGTCGGAGCTGTAATTGTAACTGGTGGTTGACCTTCACCAGTCGGAACAATATCTTCATCAGCTTCACTATCTGACTGATTTCCTGAGCCTTCTGCGATGTTGTCAGCATCAGCTGGTGCATCCATTCCAGCTGGTTCATCGCTGTCTTCTGACTCAAAAATCCCAGTCAAAATTCCCCCTGGATTATTGCTAGTTCCACTCAGGGAGATTGAGTGTAAGGTCTCAGCAAGGTCAATTGCATCACCGACCTTCCCGGATTGCTGATGGGCAACCGAGGAAACTGGTTGTGAAGATGATCCAGTCATAGGTCTAGTCGAATCAGTTGGTTGAGCATTGGAAGGATTCCTGCCCAACTGATCAATGACATCATTGACCTCAGGAACATCTTCAGCCAGTTGTCGTAATGTCCTGCGCACTAAAGTAGCTTCATCAAAAACAACATTGCATGTTATTTCCACAAGTTTGGTGGTCTTGTTAAATACTCTATAGCCCTTGTGAGAGGGATGTCCATATCTGACGAAGACACCCTCATCAGCCTTAGGCGAGAAAGTATTTAACTTTGACTTACCATTATTATGGATATAACATGGTGAACCGAAAGCACGGAGATGAGCTATAGAAGGCTTACGACCAAAATAAACTTTGTAGGGAGTTTTCTGGAGTCTGTCATTGATCCCGCTTCTATTCTGAGTGTAGCAGGCCGTCACCAACGCTTCTCCCCAGAAACTCTGTCCTAAGCCGGATTCTGCCAGCATGGACCGGACCGCTTCTTTCAGCGTCCTGTTCCTACGTTCTGCCAGTCCATTTTGCTGCGGTTGCCTTGGTGTAGATCTCTCATGCTTGATGCCGGCTTCCGCACAAAAATCCATCAGCAGACTGTTGCAGAATTCTGTCCCATTGTCTGAACGAATCCGCTTCACCATAGTTTCTCTCTGTTTCTGTGCCTTGATGATCAATTCTGGAAGAATGATCTTCACTTCATCCTTGGTTCTGAGAAGCTTTACCCAGGTGTAGCGCGAGTAGTCATCGACTACCACCAGCGAATAACGTCTCCCTCCAATGGTTTGAGGTGCTATTGGTCCAAAGAGATCCATATGTAGCAACTCGAGTACACGGCTGGTACTGGGGCAGACTGGCGCCTGGTTCTTGAAGGACTTCTTTGATTGTTTGCCCTGCTGGCATGCTTTGCAAATCTCTTCCTTCTTGAACGCTCCCTTGGAAAGTCCATCTACAAGATCATGCTTGGCCAGGTAGTTGATAGTTCTGAAATTCAGGTGACTCAACCTTTTGTGCCACAGCCAGTTTGTTTCCATAGAACTGGCGGCCATGAAGCATGAATCTGCCCTCCCACTTTGCTAGTCGACGACATATAGCCCTCCTTTCCGAATACCTCTCAGCTTGATCTCGCCAGACTCCTTGTTCTTGATCTGGCACTCTGATTTATCAAAGATAATTGTATATCCATTGTCGCACAGCTGACTAATACTCAGGAGGTTGTGCTTGAGATTGGTAACAAGGGATACATTTATGATTCTGACATCGTCCTTCTCGATGCAGCCCTTGCTAATAACTCTGCCCTTTGAGTTATCACCAAATATAACTGGAGGTCCTTTGACCTTGGTGAGATCTGAAAACAAAAACTCTTCACCAGTCATGTGAGCCGAGCATCCACTATCTATGATCCACTCGCTCGATTTCTGAAGCTGTGTAGCATGATCCTGTACCTGCAAGAAAGAAATAGAATTTATTTAGGTCCCCGATCATCTGCGGGTCCTGCAGGGTTAGATCACTGAATTATTCCTCTCGGAATCCATACTTTAGTGATTTTCAGCTTGGTTTTACCCTTGCTGATATCATTAGTAGCCTTTCCCTTCCTTTTGAAATAATGCGTGAGTTTGGTTTGGGTAGGTGTGGCTTTGTGTGTAACTCTTTTGGAAGTATTCTTCCGCTGAGAGTTTCGGAAATATTTTTCCGGCTGATTGTGTTGCCTTCGTGGTCTCTGAAAGTGTGGACCACCATGGCTAGCCTTCACAGCCCTTTGAGAAAACTTGTGATTGGGCTCAGGCCTCTGATAGGTATTCCTCCTATCAGGTATTATCCTTCTCTCAGAATTTCTCTGAGATTGGGATCCCTTGTAAGTATGCTGGTGATTGACATACTTACGAGGTTGTGTGTGGATTCTCTTGACAGTTGGTGCTGGCTGTCGGATTCCACTGGTAGCTGACGCTGACTTCACTGCCTTAGAATTTTTCGGCTTAGTCTGCATCCTAGGGTGTGCTGGCGTCCTGTCAGCAGAGGATTTTGCCAGTTGAGGTTTTTGTCATGATGACTCACCTATGAATCTGGTCTTATGATTCCTATGCTGATCAGCCATACGGAACTGATTGGTATTACCAGCTGGTGCTGATGCATTTACCACTTTGCCCTTACCCTTACCAGCATTGAGTTGTTCGGGTTGGTTTGTGCTCAAATCCTTTATAAATCCCAACCCGGATTTATCGGTAGGCTTTCTCCAATGAAGTAGGGCCTCTTCCAAATTCTTGGAGCCTTTATTCAAATGATTTATTTTACTCTCTTGCTCAAGGACGACCTTTTGAAAAGTATCTCTCTCAGTTTTTAAAAATTCAAAATTCTTAAGTAATTCTGAGTGAGACTCTTTCAGAGTGGCTAACTCTACACCGAGTGACCTAGATTTTTCAATCTCATTGGTCAAAATAGAAATCTGATCTTTTAGCGAGGTGTTTTCGCCAGCCAAGATATTCTTTATTTCGTAAAATTTTAAAAATTCTTGCTGAAGAATATCTATGGTGACAACCTCTGAGTCGGAGCAATGCGACTCAGAATCGTCTAGAATGTGTGCAGATATGATGTGCCTTGAAGGAACAGATTGTACCTGATCATCAGCGGCAAGTGCTTGTTCTTCCTCACTGTCAGCACTTTCTTCATTTGATTCTTCTCCGAAGGCCGCCATAAGTGCCAGTAGAGCTTCCTCTTCTGACTCTTCATCTGACACGTATTCTCCGTCGTCATGGTCAGGTATATCAGGAACCTCTGTCCTGGTCAGCATGGCTTTTGCAACGGCCTTTGATGCACGCTCTTCAAAGAGATTCTTCAACCTTTCCCGCTCATCTTTATCCACCTGTGGACATTCAAATTTAAGATGATCAGGGGATTGGCATTGATAACAAGCGCGGGGAGCTCTCTTGACGAATTTTCCATCAGTTGAGCTAAGAGATACTCCCTGTTTCGACTTGGCTTTCTCCAGAAGAACAGCCAGTCTCTTCATTTGTTGCTCAAGATCTGCGATAGAGCTCTCGCTGCCTTTGGAGTTAGATCCCGATGTGGATGGGATCTCTTTCTGCTGGTTGTGCGGCCCAGCAGATCTGTCATTGTGAAAAGGCTTCTTGGGCTTCCATTTGAAGTCCCTCTTGACGAAGTAGGCTTCGTCTTGTGTTTTGATGCTGGGAGATCCAACATTCCGGATGGCTTCATTCTTATTCACCATCTGGATGTCCCATTCATGTGCCTGCAGTTGAGCAAATAGCTCATTGGGAGTCATTTTGGACAGATCCTTCTCCTTAAGAGCTGTAGTCTTCACGAACCAGTCCTCCTTGGGCATCTTGGACAGGATCTTTGCATTAAGATCTGCATTTGAGTATTTCCTATCCAATGACTTCAGCTTGCTGACAATGGCGTTGAATCTAGCCTCCATCTCCTTGATGGTTTCCCCAGTCAGCATCTGGAAGGACTCGTACTTGTCCACTGCAACCTGCAATTTGTTGCGCTTCATCTGATCTGTCTCCTGACAGAGACTATCAAGGTAATCCCAGACTTCCTTGGCGTTGTCAAATTGGAGGACTTCCTCCATCAG
>JAPKLW010003946.1:0-32744 GCA_026898455.1 Plectranthus barbatus
TTTTCTTGTCTTTAATTCGTATGCCATATTGTCATCGTTTTACAACATAAATTATTCAAGATTTAATTGGCAACGTTATGAGGTTGGCCCAGATTTAAGCTAAATAAATACAATTATGAAAATATAACAATACAAATTAACAATAAAACTCACAAATAGTAATAAATTTTGAGCTCAAACTTCATCTTTAAAATACACACAAGAAAAAAGTATAAAGAAAAAACGTATCTCATTCCACCAAGCTTTTTGTTTCATGAGTTATGCAAACAAAATGGCAACTCACGAATGTATACTAAATAACATCTAAAGTACATCAAAGAATAAGATATCGAATATACTTATTTTATTTTTGAAAAAAATAACATTAATTTCTTCTACAATCGATGTAATGACCATTAAATAATAGAGTGCTCCTTGTGTCGTCCATATATAATGTGATTCGCCAAAGATGTGGTTCTTTGCTGCAGAAACTAATAACATTAATCTAAAATGAGATTTAAATTACTCAAAGAAGATTGGGGGCGAAATTATTACTTACTTAAAGATAGCTTTTACTTTTTTTTACCAAATTAAATATTATTTACCTCATTTTGAATTTTTGCTGTTGAGCAGAACCCGAACCACCTGCTCTTTGCTCCGTTTGTCCCTAAACTTTAAGCACAATCGCATCAACTCATCGCCTGAACATTCATCCCTAACGCCCGCTGAGACAGGCAAATGAGCCTGGACATGCACATTGCAGCTACAGTGCTACTGTTGTTGTCGCCATCATGTGCCGTTATGCAGCCGGAGCCACTTAGGTCAATAATAAATATGTGCTCCCATCGCGCTAGCTCTGCTATTGGTGTGCAATCCTACAAATGAAAATACGAAAAAAACTCATGCGCAATAAATCTGGGTTTCTAGCGTATTTAAAGTACGTTAAAATCAACAACTTGCATCCGCAAACTCTGTTTAGTTCACCGAGCTAGGGTATGAGAGAAAATGATTTTTGGGGATTATAGAAACAAACCGAATGAGATTCCGATACCCGTGGAATATTTTATGAATTTTCAAACTATTAAGCTTGGGGTGAAAATGAGAAATTCCAAAAATTGTAGAACTCGTGATTTAGATAATTTCTATGGATGTCCATTTTTCAAAATGGAAGATGATTGTCAAATTCAAAATCAACGAAGGTGGATTAACTAGGTTTATTACATAAAATAATAGATCCGAAACCGACGAATAGGATCAAGCCACGGGTCACCTTAACTTTTCAATCCACTTGCTATATTTCTAATTGTTGAAATTAGAGTCTTGCGGCGCAAGAGTGGAAATTATGCAAGCAAAAGTGAGAGAAAGACAAGTAGCTACATTTCACCCATTCCTTCTCTCCCGCAACCCCACAACACACCAGCTCCTTCTCGAATTTCAGATTGATACAGCGTGAATTAGCCAACGAATTCTAAAGTCTAAATGAAGACCTTGGTTCAAACTTTCTATAGTATCCGGAATCGCACCGATCCGATGAGTATCGTGAGAGTTACAGCACCATTTGCAGGCACTGTTGGTAGACTGCCGATGCCGCAAAACTGCTTCCAGCGTCCGTCTTATCTCGCGATTATCTGGACGATCCAGCCAGAATCGGACCTCAATTTCTATATACCGAATGGAGATCGTGATTCAAGGTTTCTATAGCACTTGGAATATTCCAATTCCGTCGAGTATCGAGAGAGTAACGACACCATTTACAGGCCCTATCGGTATGATTTTCGACTCCATAACCTCCGATGAAACTTCGATTAAAGTTGTTGAATCTGTGTATAAGCAAAATATTATTTTTCAATGTTATTTTAGGAACATTTTAGGCAATCCTACAGATGAAAATACGAAAGAAACTAGTTAGCAATAAATCGGGGTTTCTAGCATATTTAAAGTACGTTTAAATCAACAACTTGCATCTGCAAGCTCCGTTTAGTTCACCGAGCTAGGGTATGCGAGGGAATGATTTGTGGGAATTATAGAAACAAACGGAATGAGATTCCGATGCCCGTGGAATATTTTATGAATTTTCAAACTATTAAGTTCGGGTTGAAAATGAGAAATTCAAAAAATTGTGGAATTAAATCCACGAGTAGAACTCGTGATTTCAATAATTACTATGGATGTTCATTTTTCAAAATGAAAATTGATCTTTGAATATAAAATCAACGAAGGTGGATTAACTAAGTTTATTACATAAAATAACAGATCCGAAACTGACGAATAGGATCGTGCCATGGCTCACCTTATCTTTTCAATCCACTTGCTATATTTCCAATTGTTGAAATTAGAGTCTTGCGGCGCAAGACTTAAATTATGCAAGCAAAAGTGAGAGAGAGACAAGCACCTGCATTTCACCCATTCCTTCTCTCCCGCAACCCCACAACAGACTAGCTTCTTCTCGAAATTCAGATTGATACAGCGTGAAATAGCCAACGAATTCTAAAGACCAAATGAAGGCCTTGCTTAAAAATTTCTATAGAATCCAGAATTGCACCAATCCGATGAGTATGGCGAGAGTTACGACACCATTTGCAGATGTTGTTGGTAGATTATCGATGCCGCAAAACTTCTTCCAGCCTTCGTCTTATCTTGCGATTATCAGGACGATCGAGCGAGATAAGGACCTCAATTTCCATATACTGATGGAAGATCGTGCTTCAAGGTTTCTATAGCACTTGGATTCATCTAATTCCGTCGAGTATCGAGAGAGTTACGACACCATTTACAAGCTCCGTCGGTATGATTTTTGACTCCATAACCTCCGATGAAACTTCGATTAAAGTTGCTGAACCTGTGTATAAGCTATATATTATTTTTCCATGTATTTTTAGGAACATTTTAGGCAATCCTACACACGAAAATATGAAAGAAACTCGTGCGCAATAAATCGGGGTTTCTAGCATATTTAAAGTACGTTAAAATAAACAACTTGCATCCGCAAGATCCGTTAATTAGTTCACCGAGCTAGGGTATGTGAGATAATGATTTATGGGAACTATAGAAACAAACAGAATGAGATTCCGATACCCATGGAATATTTTATGAATTTTCAAACTATTAAGTTTGTGTTGAAAATGAGAAATTCCAAAAATTGTGGAATTAAATCCACGAGTAGAACTCGTGATTTAGATAATTTCTATGGATGTCCATTTTTCAAAATGAAATATGATTGTCGAATTCAAAATCAACGAAGGTGGATTAACTACGTTTATTCTATAAAATAACAGGTCCGAAACTGACGAATAGGATTGTGCCACGGTTCATCTTATCTTTTCAATCCACTTGCTATATTTCTAATTGTCGAAATTAGAGTCTTGCGGTGCGAGACTAAAAATTATGCAAGCAAAAGTGAGAGAGAGACAAGCAGCTGCATTTCACCTATTCCTTCTATCCCGCAACCCCACAACACACCAGCTCCTTCTCGAAATTCAGATTGATACAACGTGAAATAGCCAACAAATTCTAAATAACAAATGAAGGCCTTGCTTCAAGATTTTTATAGAATCCGGAATTGCACCGATCTGATGAGTATCGCAAAAGTTACGGCACGATTTGCAGATGCTGTTGGTAGACTGCTGATGCTGCAAAACTGCTTCCAGCCTCCGTCTTATATCGCGATTATCAGGACGATCGAGCGAGAATCGAACCTCAATTTCCATATACCGAATGAATATCGTGCTTCAAGGTTTCTATAACACTAGGATTCATCCAATTCCGTCGAGTATCGAGAGAGTTACAACACCATTTACAGGCCCTGTCGGTATGATTTTTGACTCCATAACCTCCGATGAAACTTCGATTAAAGTTGTTGAACATGTGTATAAGCTATACATTATTTTTCCATGTCTTTTTAGGAACATTTTAGGCAATCCAACAGACGAAAATACGCAATAAATTGGGGTTTCTCGTGTATTTAAAGTACATTAAAATCAACAACTTGAATCCGCAAGCTCCGTTTAGTTCACCGAGATAGGGTATGTGAGATAATGATTTATGGGAATTATAAAAACAAACGGAATGAGATTCTGATAGCCGTAGAACATTTGATGAATTTTCAAATTATTAACTTCGGGGTGAAAATGAGAAATTCCAAAAATTGTGGAACTAAATCCACGAGTAGAACTCGTGATTTACATAATTTCTATGGATGTCCATTTTTGAAAATGGAAAATGATTGTCGAATTCAAAATCAACGAAGGTGGATTAACTAGGTTTATTACATAAAATAACAGTTCTGAAACCGACGAATAGGATCGTGCCACGGGTCACCTTATCTTTTCAATCCACTTGCTATATTTCTAATTGTTGAAATTAGTGTCTTGCGGCGCAAGACTGGAAATTATGCAAGCAAAAGTGAGAGAGAGACAAGCACCCGCATTTCACCCATTCCTTCTCTCCGCAACCCCACAACAAACCAGCTCCTTCTCAAAATTCAGATTGATACAGCGTGAATTAGCCAACGAATCTTAAAGACCAATGAAGGCCTTGCTTCAAGATTTCTATAGAACCCAGAATCGCACCGATCGGATGAGTATCGCGAGAGTTACGACACCATTTGCAGGCGTTGTTGGTAGACTGCCGATGCCGCAAAACTACTTCCAGCCTCCGTCTTATCTCGCGATTATAAGGACGATTGAGTTATAATCGGACCTCAATTTCTATATACCGATTGAAGATCGTTCTTCAAGGTTTCTATAGAACTTGGATTCATCCAATTCCGTCGAGTATCGAGAGAGTTACGATACCATTTACAGGCCCTGTCGTTATGATTTTTGACTCCATAGATGAAACTTCGATTAAAGTTTTTGAACCTGTATATAAGCTATATATTATTTTTCCATGTATTTTTAGGAACATTTTAGGCAATCCTACTTACGAAAATACGAAAGAAACTCGTGCGCAATAAATCGAGGTTTCTAGCGTATTTAAAGTACATTAAAATCAACAACTTGCATCCGCAAGCTCCGTTTAGTTCACCGAGCTAGGGTATGAGAAATAATGATTTAAAGGAATTATAGAAACAAACGGAATGTGATTCCAATACCCGTGGAATATTTTATGAATTTTCAAACTATTAAGTTCGGGGTGAAAATGAGAAATTTCAAAAATTGTGGAATTAAATCCACGAGTAGATTTTATAATTGTGGAATTATAATTTAAGTCCTTGTTTTACAATTCTGATTTCTCAATGTGAATTTTAATGAGATTATTTGAATATCTTTGTAGTTTCCCCCTCGCACTTCTAGTGGTTCAAGTAAATTGGAGTTAGGCCCGCACCATATTGAGACATTGCTCGCCACGGTATGTTTTGGATTGAGTGAGTGCTTTCGTTAGAAAAGAAGTGATCCAAATAAGAACAATAATATTCCACACTTCAGTCATACCTAGACTATGTCTTTAAATAACCAAAGGAACGAAATCAAAACAAATCTCTAAAGATATAAAAGATAATTTTGCAAAAATAAAAAATCAATTCTAATCTTCTGGATAATTCTTTTCAGCGCTAAAATCCGCTATTTTCTGTGAACCATGTGCGTAAACCTTTCACATTGGCCTGCTATCAGTTTTACAATAATTTTTAATATAGATAAGTTCCTTTGATGTTTCTGCAGGCAAAGAATGATGCAGATAGAGAGGAGATTAAAATGCTTAATCCACGTATGGATTGGTTCGTCAATTATATTGCTAAGTAGAAACTATCAAAATTGGGAAAGATGTTGCCACACAATAGTAGCAAATCTGGTCAATGTTTACTTTTTGGTTCAATTGCAGAGTTGATGAATAACAAGGAGGCGCTGCTTGCAAAGGTGGAAGCAGACTACATGGTACGAGGCCTGAGATTAAAAAGTTTATCATTGTTTTTTTTTTTTCCTTTTTGAATTGGCATAAAATGTAATGTAATAGGAAGCATTGGCTAGAGAGAGGGACTTGAGCATAGCTGCAAAGAATGATCTCAGAGAATCTCAACTCGAAAATGCTATCGCCAACGAGAGGGTAAGCAGTGAATGCTTCAATGTTGGACGATGGTTTAGAAGAAATTACATTCTTTTATTTATGGTAATCTCACGGCTACTTCCTTTTTCATGTTCACTCAACTAAAGAAATGTTGGGGATTATGCGATAGAACAACACGAGTTTGCGTGAGAACTTGAAGTTTAAATCAGATCTTCAAACGAAAGGCTCGCGCATGTAGAGGAAGAAAAGGCAGTTGTCGTTACTTCTCTGCAAGAACAACTTACTCTTAATCGAGTGAGTTATTTGTAAATTGCTATTATTTGTAATAAATTTGTTATTTGTAAATTGGCATTTGCCGAAACTTATTCTATTTTTATGCATTTCATCTTCAAATGCATCTCATGATGAGGCGATCAAGCATAAGGAAGCACTAAGCAGAGAAGTTTGCATATTTGAGAGGTTATCTGCAACAATTGAGTGAGGACCACAACAATCTGTTTTCACAAGTTCTAGATTTACAGGCTGAAGTTACAAAATATAAGGAATGTAAGGGGAAGTACACTGAGGTTTGTTTTCGATTGAATTCTTCATATTGAAGGTTTGAAACTAGTATTTATCTTATTTTTGTAGTTTTCCGGTTCATCAACCTTTGAAATGAGGTCTAAATTTGAGTCAAACAAAAAATTAATTATTGAGTTAAAGACTCGTCTAGCGGAAGCAGATGAAAAGATTGTTGAGGGGGAAAAACATCCCAAGAAATTGCTTAACGTTATCTTGGTACCTAGTTTTACAACCAAAACTATTTCATTTCAAGTGCAGCTATCTTGATTTTGTTGAAGATTTAAACTTCTCTTAAATGAAATATTTTGTTTTTTTGTTGATTCCATAATTCTAATAAGAATATTTGTTAATGCAGGAGTTGAAAGGGAATATTCGTGTATTTTGTAGGGTAAGACCCTTGCTTTCCAGTGACGGAGTTGGAAATGATGCAAACATTGTTTCATTTCCAACATCAACGGAAATGCAGGGTAGGGGTATTGAAATCATTTTTTTCGAAAAATTAATTTTATTTTTATTTAATTTATTTTATAATGAACAATAATTGAGATAAAATGAAGAATGATTAATATATAATGAAGAACTGCTAAGATAAAATGCATGTCACGTATAACATCAAAATTCACATCGAATTTATTTTATAATGAATCACATTTGAGATAAAATGAAGAATAACTAAGATATAATGAAGAACTGCTATGATAAAATGCATGACACGTGCAACATCAAAATTCGAATCGAATTTATTTTATAATGATTCGCAATTGAGATAAAATGAAGTATAACTAAGATAAAATGAAGTATATAATACATAAAATGAACAAAACACAACTTTTGCGCCCTGTACGTTCGTAATGACTATGTTGCCCTTCAATGAAGTAAAATGAGGATATTATGCCGCGTTTTTTGTTAAAGCTCTTATATAATCTGGATCGTTGATGTTGTCAAATCTATGGACGAGATTTATTCTCATTTCTCATGATAAGGGCTATTCTCACCAGATCAGCCCCCTATATATATAAGAAATGAGAATAAATCTCAGCCTTTGATTTTGTGAAACGCTCTTGATCTATTTCACTTTGTGTGCACTTTTACTCGATTATCCTGCAGTTTTGCAGAATTAAGGTTATTTTTGTAATTTTACCTTTTTTAAAAATCTGAAATAGTAGCTCATTAGATTTTTTATTCATTTCTTCGCGCGATTTGATTTCTTCTTCCTTCTTCGTTCGATTTGATTTATATTTCTTCTGTCGATCAGATTTTTTTTCTTTGTTTCTGGATTTCGCATTCGTGTTGTGCATGAATATAGTTTAAAATTTTTGTTTTATTCAGATCGACGTTCATTTTTACTATTATATTGTGCATCTTTAGTGTTAAGTTTGTGTATTTTTGTATCTTACAGGTTCATTTATTCCAAAGTGTGTTGATGAGATGAAACATTTTAAGGGCAGAGTTTTTAGAACTGTTGATGTTGGTATTAAGTTTTATAGAGACTAAGCTCGTGTTGCTGCTTTGAAGAAGAAGATGTTTAATTTTTTTAATTCGTATTTATGTAAAAAAAGAAGTAAATCGGGCTAAAAATGCAGGTTGCTGTTTATGTTTGAGTATTTTTACAGTTTTAGCCTTTAAAGGCTAAAACTGCAGAATATTGGGGAAAAAATGCCGCGTTTTTCAATTTGCTGAGAATGAATCTTGTTCGTCGATTTGATGAGATGGACGCGGGAGATTTATTCTTATTTCTCATAGTAACTCTTATTCTCATATTGATCAGGTCAGAATAGGAGAAATAAGAATAGATCTCGCGCGTCCATCTCATCAAATCAACGAACAGGATTCATTCTCGCCAAATTGAAAAACGCGGCATTTTTACCCCAATATCCTGTAGTTTTAGCCTTTAAAGACTAAAACTGTAAAAATACTCAAACACAAACAACAACCTTCATTTTTAGCCCGATTTGCTTCATTTTTAGCCCAATTTACTTTATTTTTAGTCTGATTTACTTCATTTTTACATAAATACGAATTAAAAAAAACATTTACAAAGACCAACCACAAACCTACCACATCCTGCAGTTTTCCTCACTTTTACTTCAGTATTGAATAAACACAAATTAAAAAAAAAACTAAATGCAATAATATCAAATATCGAAATTTACACAATTGCTACACAGTTTCATTATTACGCCGTTCCATCGCAACTTTTCAATACACTTCTCGAGAAAAACTCTTCACATTCAACAAAATTTCAATTCCTCTCTCAAAATTTCTTCAGACATTCGACGGGTTTCTCTGGAATTCTACTCGCTTTCGCCAATTTCAAATAAATGAACATGTAAGATGAAAAAATGAACAATGTTAACACTAAAGATGCACAATAATAAAGGAAAATGAACATCTGAAAAATTTGGAATAAATGAACCTGAAAGATGAAAAATGAACAATGTTAACACTAAAGATGCACAATAATAAAGGAAAAATGAACATCTGAATAACACAATTTTTAAAAACTATCAACACAATTTAGAATAAATGAACCTAAAAGATGAAAAAATGAACAATGTTAACACTAAAGATGCACCATAAGAAATAAAAAATGAACATCTGAATAACACAATTTTTTTAAAACTATATTCATGCACGAATCAATTACAAACAGAGTCTAGAATTCAAAAATAAGATCAAATCATCTCCTAACATAAAAAAAATCAATAGAACCATGATGCAAAAATGCACAAAGTTAACACTAAAGATGCATAATATAATAGTAAAAATGAACGTCGATCTGAATAAAATAAATTTTCTTAAACTATATTCATGCACAATTAACAAAATCGAGATCGAACACGAATGCAAAATCTAGAAACAAAGAAAAAAACTGATCGACAGAAGAAATATAAATCAAATCGAACGAAGAAGGAAGAAGAAATCAAATCGCACGAAGAAAGGAATAAAAAATCTGATGAGATACTATTTGAGATTTTAAAAAAAGCTAAAATTTCAAAAATAACCTTAATTTTGCAAAACTGCAGGATAATCGAGGAAAACTGCACACGGAGTGAAATAGATCATGAGCGTTGAAATCACAAAATCAAAGACTGAGATTTATTCTCATTTCTCATACTAAAAACTATTCACATATGATCACTACTATATATATATATATATATATATATAGGGAGCGGATCCAGTGAGAAAAACATTAACGTGAGAAAATGAGAAAGTTGCTTGATTGCATTCACGACATTGCTTGATTGTATTCAGATTATTGCTTGATTACAATGTTGCTTGATTGTGTTTTAGTTGTTGCTTGATTATTTTGTTGCTTGATTACATTTTAATTGTTGCTTGATTAAATATCAACCATTGATCTTTTTTAGATTTGATGGACATGATTCATTCTTTTTTCTCACAGGGAGATTTTTTTTTACATGATCCCTCCTATATATATATATGTATGAGTGCATATCATTTCTCTCTCTCTATGTATATATATATAGAGGAGTAATCATATGTGAACCACCTCTCAGATGTGAGATGAGAACTAATCTAATCCATCCATATTTAATTATTAAAGGCCCAGATTTTATGTATTATCTAATTAGTTACTTTTTTATTAATATTTTAGGGTATTTTGGGTATTATAATTTACTACTTATTTCATACCAAATCTGTTTGCATGATTTTCTCTCAATTTATTTTGTCAAATCTTTTTCTTCCATAATTCTTTTCAGCCGCTGCGATTTTCTCTCAATTTATTATATCAAATCTTTATCTTCCATAATTCTTTTCAGCCGCTGCCGTCCATTCTCTCTTCTCCTTCGTCCCTCCCCTCCAATTTTGTCCAGGCGCCGCCCACCGCATCACCGGAATTTTCTTGACACTTGCCAATGTCCGTTGGGCTACGCAGGTCGCCGTGGAGGATGTCAGTGACACAAAAAACTTGGTTGTACTGCCCATATGTTTGCGCACGACGCGGTCTTCTACAGGTCGGGAAGTGACGCAATGGTTTGTTTTTGAGGGAGGGCAGCGACGGATCATTCTGGCGACGTTTTAGATAAAGTTTTTTAATATTTTTCTTTTTTATTTACATTTTTTGCATGCTTTTTTTATGCACGTGATTTTAGTGTATAATTTCATTAAAAACTATGCAGTTATTCCAACTGTAAACATGCATAAATAGAGCATATTTATTGCAATATTTTATGAGTACTGTTTGTATTTGTCGTGTGATATTTCTATTTTTTTCCTTATCTTTAGTAAAGTTGCTACTGTCACGAAATATGCAGTAATTACGCCTGTAATAGTGCACATGATTTTCATAATAATAGCAATGATAGTAATTTGCTTTTAAAAAAAATTATTTTTTTTGTGTACTTGTATGGATCCATGCATTAGACATTTAATTATTGCAATTAATTATACATTCACTGCAACTAAATTGCATAAAAATGCAATTTTTTATTGATAAAAAGCGGAATTTTATTTATAATATTTTAAAATTGCTTAATGTTTGAAATTCCTAATAACATAAAAATTAATTTGAAATTAAAAATTTAGTGATCCAATCCCATCAAATTAGGAAGTTAATATCAGTTAATTTTGAAATATATTATTTTAGGAATCAAATTCCACAAAATCAGGGGGGAAATCATGCAAATATTATTTTAATTAAAAAACAAAATAACTACATATGCAACTTTGATCTTTTAATAATGCAATTTTTTCTCAAAATTATTCAACAAATCCAAATACTGCAACTTTTTCACTAAATTATGCAACAAATTTTCAAGATAACTGCCCCATTAATTCCGGATCTCGACCCATATTCAATTTAGAACTGTACCGAAATATAAGCAAATTAAATTGTGAGTAAGATATGGGAAGCAGCAAATTTACCATGTAACCCTTTTATGCAACTTTTTTGTTCTTTTATTGCACTGAATTTTTCCAAATTTAATTTTAAATCTGGAACGTTAATATTATTAATCAAAGGCTAAGATCAAGTCTTATTTCACATCTAAGAGGTGATTTCCACCCTATTTCATATATATATATATATATATATATATATTGGATTGATCTGGTGAGAAAGAGGCATTAACGTGAGAAATGAGAATGAATACAATTTGTTGATTTCAGTAAATCGACGATCAAGATTACATAAAACAATTAAAACAGGATGCGACATTTTATCCTGTTTTTCGTTCATTAAAGGGTATTATTGTCATTGCAACTAATGAAAGAAAATCAGTTCTCTTCATTTTATCTCATCTGTACTCCATTAAATGAAAAAACTAAATTAAATAAATATAAAATCATTTTTTCTTGAAAAACGATTACAGTTCTCTTCATTTTATCTCCCGTTTACTTCATTAAATGGAAAATTAAATTTATTAAAAATAAAATCTATTTTTCGGAAAAAAAAAATTTCAATTCTTTTCATTTTATCTATTACAAGCTTCATTAAATAGAAAATTTTTTATTAAATAAAAACAAAATCAATAATGTGTTTGATGGCTTTGTGTTCTCTATTTTCCTTTTGAACAACCACCTGCAGCCTATGCTTCTCTCAATTATGGGTCTCTCCACTAGTTCCCACGTCTGATTCTTCCTTAATGAGGATATTTCATCCTCCATTGCCCTCATCCACATCTCCTTCTCATGGCTAGAGCACGCTTCATCATATGTCTTGGGTTCCTGCTCCTCCAATTTCTTAGCAATGTTCAGTGATAGGAAGACCGTGACTGCCTCACTAAACCTTCTTGGAGGTTGTATCTCCCTCCTTACCCTATCTCTAGCCAGCTTATAGTCGGCAAGAGAGGAGGGTTGGCTTGTGGTTTCACTCGATGCAGCACCCTGATCCTGCTCATCATCAGAATACTTGCATCCATCATAACTGACCTTAGGGAGGTGAACTGCTTCAGAGACTTGCTCCCCATTAATGTCAGCATGCCTCTCCTGCTCTCGGTATGGCATGACCTCCTCATTAAACCTCACGTCCCTGCTGATGATGATCCTTTGGTTATTAGGTTCAATACACCACAACCTATAACCTCTAACTCCCTTAGGATATCCCAAGAACACACACTTGATCGCCCTTGGTTCCAACTTATCTTTCCTGTCATGCGCATAGGCCAAACATCCAAATGTCTTCAAATATGAGTAGTGTGGTACTCTTCCATTCCACATCTCATCAGGAGTTTTGAAATTCAGCACCGAAGACGGTGATTTATTAATCAAGTAACAAGCCGTGGCTGCAGCTTCTCCCCAAAACCTCTTCGGCAGTCTGGAGCTACTTGGAAGTGTTTCCAGAAGCTGCTCTAATATTATGGTCCAAGTGTGTCTTGATTTTTATATGAATTTCCCTACTGATTGTTGTTCATAAATCATACATTGCATCATCATTATCAGTGGCTGATTCACATGTATAAAGGGGGGCTCCAGCCCCCCACCCAACTCGAAAATTTTTAGGTTTTAGTAGTGTATTGATTCGATATTTTTATGCATAGTGGCCGTAGATAGAAATGATAGTTTTATAACCGGGACCATGTGGAGGAACATATACGACGAAGAAGAAGGAGCCAGCTTTACAGTTTCCACACTGGATTTCTCCTCGTTGCAGATTACAACTTGCAATTTCTTTTGTTCGAGTTTCTTGCTTTGTTTTTTCATTCAGCAAAACTAATCCTTTTCTTTTTCTTGAAAAATATTGTTTTTGACTACTGATATGTCCAAGTCAATTAAATTTGAATTAGTTTTATCAACTATTTGATTATATTTAATTTTAAAAAATTGTACTACTAATTTAAACTATTCATTTTTAGAGCTAACTCAAACCAACAAGCTCATGAATAAAATCTAAATGGGTATTCCATCCAACAATATGTGCTTTCATATGTTAAAACCAAGATAGTCCTATGTATAAGACTGATTAGACAGAATTGGTTCAATAGATTAATTCCAAAATTATAATCTTGTATAAATTTATTGAGTGACAATATATATGGGAATCAACAGTTAATTGTTAGGCAGGGAATCACTAAAGATTGGGTCATATGGTATGAAGACACACATTGTCTGTGGTGACAAAATTAAGGAATAAGTCAGTCGAGTCGATTGGAAGTCTATGACTAGTGACTGACTTAAGACGATCACTGTTTTAGGAATTAATGTTGTTATTTTTGGTTGATATTCTTGTCCATGACTCCATATCTAGGGCGATAAATGAACAAAACTGTTAATAAAGTAAATTATTTGGATATCGGCTCGATCAAAGTTCGTTCGAACTCGTTTATTAAATGAGCCAAACTTAAGCATCAAACTATAGAACTTGGGAGCAAGACCGTTAACTAAAATTAGTAAGAAATATAAAATAATTAATTTTATAAAATTATTATTTTAATAATTTAAGAGTAACAATAATGATATATCTTTCTAATAATGAGAAAAACTTTAATTTGAATATGGATATAATATTAATTTTGAAATAAATAATTTTTTTTCAAAATAATAATGAATATTTTAAATATATTCTAAATTTAGAAAGTTTGTTAAGGCTCGAAGAAAGCTCGATAAAATTCGTAAACTTCAATATATTCGATAAAAACTCGATTCGATACTAAAAGAATCAGACTTGAGTACGACACTACTTGGCTCGGCTCGGTTCAATTACAAACCCTATCCATAACCATTCCAACAGCTAAACAACTATTTAAAGTAACTAAACTGGGCCAAAACATGGAGGCCTGAATAATAAAAAAACACTAAATAGACTTAAAATATAACACAACACAGATGGGTATGGATTTGGCCCAGCCCAACACCAAATCCCTTTAGCCCTACTTCACTTGACTTCTTCTCTTCCCACATGCTAATGGGAGGGCTTGCCAATGACGTATCAAGAAATTTAAAATTGAGGGTACGATATATAAATATAATAAATTAGGGGTATATTATATAAAAATATATATAAATAATATTTAAGATATATAAATTTATAAAAGACTAAAAATATTTTGGGGTACAAGTGTACCCCATAATCCCCCTAAATTCGCCACTGGCCTTGGCAGGACCGAACTATTTTTTCCTGAATGTCCTCTATCCATGGATTACTCACATCTAACAAAAATAAATAATAAGTGATCTTAAATTATCATATAATATGATAAGAAATAACAGATTACATATTTTGCAATTCATCACTACAGATGTGATTTTGATAAATAACATGTGCTATTGATATTTTTTTAATGATTCCTCCTTGAGGCTTGAAACAAACATAACTATCTTTGCTATCTAATAATTGAAGACCACACTACAACACAAAGCACCTTAACTCCAAGCATTACTTGATAGTTAATACATAGTGGCAACTAGAAAACACTCATGTAATCATCCATAATTTCAACCAGAAAGTTGCATTAGAGTGTCTCTGTCCCATGCTCTCACTCCATAACCAACACCTAAACACATACATATTATATTAGGCATGACATGCTCTTTCTGCTGCTGACACATCATGCAGATTGCAGATGCTTCCTTGGGTTTATTGATGTTCTTATTTAAATTGAATAAAACAATAGTTTAATGTTCATGATTGTCTCTTGCACAACCCATATATTGTGGAGAATTGCAGAGGCCTTCCATTGTCAATTGTTGTGGTGGGAGGCATTTTGAGAAAAAGGGAACTCACTTATGGAAGTTGGAAATCATTGAGCAACAACTTAGCTTCCATTGTGAATTTGGAGAATGAGGAGCATTGCTTGAGGTTATTGAAATTAAGCTATGATCATTTGCCACTCTATTTAAAGCCATGCTTTTTATACATGGGGGTGTTTGAAGAAGACGATCGAATCAGAGTCTCCACAATCATCAAGCTCTGGGTTTCTGAAGGATTTCTCAAACCAGTACTCAATGAGAGAAGCTTGGAAACAATTGCAATGGGATTCTTGAAGGACTTGGTAGATAGAAATCTCATTATGATTCATGAATTTGGTTCTACCGGAAAGATAAAGATGTGCAAAATCCATGATCTGTTAAGGGACTTATGCTTGAAGGAAGGTGAGAAATATGGGTTTTTCCATGTGATAGGGCAATCAACAAGCATAAGCAGAGAATGCCGGCGGATTGTTATACCGAGGAAAACTTCAGAGGAGAAATCTATGCCACATGCTCGTTCTATGCCACATGCTCGTTCTATGCCACATGGAGGGGTTGCAATCTATGCCACATGCTCGTTCTGTTATTTCTGAATATGGGACAGTCCCAGGGTACCGATATTCTGGATTGGTGAGAACATTTCATGCATACAAATTCTTTGAATACCTGAATCCCTCTGTGGTTGGACATGTTAACTTGCGGCATCTTGCTGTTGGAGTTGATAGCATTAGCCTGTCCACATTCTTCTCTTCACTCCATCTCTTTTGGAATCTGCACAAAATTATTGTTTCTTGTCGATCAGGCTCAGAGTTTACCGCACCTGTCGGGATTTGGAAAATGCGTAAGTTTAGGCATATTGAGTTCATTAAGACCTGGGTGAATCTCCCACATCCTCCGAGCGACATGGACGAGGATGTTGTCATCATGGATTTTGTCAAATTTCATAATCGCATGATTTTAGATTTTGTGTGTATAGTTTACTGATTTCAATGAATGGTTTTAGATTTCCTTGCAATTTATGTTGTTTGAGTTTTTTTAAATTTTAATTTGTTTATTTGATTTTGTTAATTTTTCAACCATGGTTTTAATAACTAAATGCCATGCAATATATATCTTTTACACAATGTAAAAAAAATATGTTTTAGGTATATTGACTTACTAATTGAATAGTTTAATATGTATATTACTTGTACAATTTTATTGATGACGCCAGTTGTCGTTGCATAAGATGAGATATTATTTTTTGAATACAGATATTTTTTAGTACTCTTATTTATAGTTAAAAAAAATTAGGGGCACCATTTATCTTATTCGCACAGGGCCTCCAAAATCACAGGGCCGACCCTGGTTGCATTATATGATTACCCATCTTTTCTATGTTATATGAAACCAAAATCTAGCCTTTCAATTAAAAAATGAGCGGTTCAGATCTAAAGTTTCGGAGATGAATTTTCGGTGCATTATTCTAGTATATCTGTTACATTATTGGGGCCTTATGGTCTTTTGAAAATCACAATTAGGGGTGGAAATAGGCCGGGCCTACGTAGGCTTTGCTCCGAAAGGCCTGGCCTGCAAAAATATACTAAACCTTGGTCTGACCTATTTACTTTCATAAGCTTTTATAAAGGCCTTAGCCTGACCACTTTAGTGATATAGGCCGGGTTTTTAGCCTACAAGGGCTATTTAAGCTTATTTAATAATTTTAAAAAATATTTTTAAGTTAGAAATACATTATTTATTTCATAAATTATATATATATATATATATATATATATGGAGCGAATCCAGTGAGAAAACTCTTAACGTGAGAAAGTGAGAAAGATGTTTGATTGCATTCACGACATTGCTTGATTGTATTCAGGTCGTTGCTTGATTGTGCTTTAGTTATTGCTTGATTATTCTCACTTTCTCACGTTAAGAATTTTCTCACTGGATCCGCTCCCTATATATATAACATAACTTAATAAAAAAAAGAGAAACTATCTAAATCTATTTCAAACTTGAAATGAGTTCTTGAATCTAGTTCGTACTTTAGAATATAAACTACTAGTATAATTAATATTCAAGTTGTATTAAATTATGAAATAAATTTTTTACATGCAATAATATATATAATAATAATAATAATTATATAATATATTATTTAAGTAGGTCGGCCTGTTAAACTTGAAAGGTCGGATTTGAAGCCCGAGTCTAAGCCTGTTTAATTATATAGACCATTAAAGAAGCTCAAGTCTAGCCTTTTCATAAGATAGACCGAGCCTATGTAGGCTTTAAGTAGGCTGGGCCGTAGGCCCCTGTCGGATAGCCTGGCCTATTCCCACCCCTAATCACAACAAATTATTGGGGCATTTCTCTACTCTAAAATTCTTATAAAACTGTAAAGACTTGGTCTCCTGAGACATTCCCTTTACTATATAATTATTTTCAATTAAATATGCATCAAGTCTAAAAAAAAGAACAATTAAAAAATCATATGCATCTAATATTTTTAAAAATGAATTAATCAAATAAAGTAACTATTAAATTATTATTATCATCACAATATTTATTATTACTATGATTAGGACATCAATAACCTAATTTTAATTTTAATTTATAATTAATTAAAACATAACAAAATTATAAAATCTTATAGAACAATTATAAGAAGATGTGAAATAGTTTTTAATTATCACGATAATTATAATAAATTAAAATATATTCAAGAGTATATGTGATTATCAAAATAATTATAATATCTTATAATAAATTACAAAAATAAAAATAATTGTATTTGTAAAAAATATATTGAATTCTCAAGCATCAATACTCCTGTATATTTATAAATTAATTTGAATTTTAAAGGAAAAATAAATTATAATCGTGTAAAAGGACAAACTATTTTTTTTTACTTAGATAAAATTAAGTAAAAATATTAAGACTATAACAATCTCCAAAAATACAAAAAATATATGTATAATAAATGAAACAAAGTTAATATAATGTATAATAAAAATATCACAAAGTAAAATAAATATAAAAATATTAGTATATCAAACTGTAAATATAAAATTTAATTTATCATACTATATTATCACATTAAAAAATATTAAAATACATATTATTGTGGAAAAAATAGAAATAATATTAATTTATCAAACTACAAGAATTTTCACACATTTCTTAACAAATATTCATTGATGAATTATTATATGTTATTTCATGAAAAGAAAAAAAAGTAATATTGATTATATACATTGTTTGAAGGAGAAAGAGGGGTAAATAGCAAGTGAACAAACACCACTCACTAAAGAGGTCGTGAAATCGATTTATGTGGTGATGTTATTGGACAGTAAAACACTATCTCAAATTACTTGGCCGCTCATATAGCTTAAAATCAATTTACTAAAATAATTATCTTTGAAGATACTTCTTAAAAAATTATTGAGATATGTTATACGAAGGTGTAGAAGTGTTTTTCTTTATTGCGTATAAGATTTGAAAAACTTGAGCTGCATGTGGATTTGTTAACATTTCCAATTTCAATATTAAATAATATGTTTTTAAAGTGTACATTAATGGAGTTAGAAAGCAGAAAAAAAAATTGACAATCATATAAAATAAAGTTGAGACAGCATGAAATATATGACACAAACGCATGAGAGTTGAAACTTAATATTATTACAGTAGCAACAAGGAAACATGAGTTCATAATAAAGAATGTCAATGGTAAAGTTATCTTGGAAGACATGAATTCACAACATACATAAATAATAAGATTATGGAACGAACTCCTAAAAGATATGCACTGTTGATGATCAAATCATATCGTATGAGTGCCAATTTAGTTGAGAGGATTGCCTATGGTATTAATGGAACACAAGAACTAGCATATATTATGATATATATAACAAATGATTTTTTAGGGGTACATTATAGTGACAACCACCTTTTAGATGTGAAATAAGACCTAATCTGGATCATTGATTAATTGTATGAACGCACAAGATCATTTTTTTAAAAAAAAAATTCGGTGCAACAAAACAGTTAAAAATTTGCACATATAAGGATATTAGTGTCTTTAAACATTAAATTAAATCTTCCCACATATTTTCCTACTGAATTTAATGGGATGTGGTTGCATGATTTACATTTTTTAAATTTTTAACCTACCAAACACATTATTCCGTAATAAAAAAATTTGCAGTATTGAAAGACAAAAGTTGCAGTATTTAAAGACAAAAGTTGCATTTTGTTGAAGAAAAAGTTACAATATTTGGTGGTTTCTTTTTTGTGACTATAATTATATATGCACGATTTTTTTCCTAATTTCGTGAAATTTGATTCCTAAAATACTATATTTTAAATCTAACTTCAACTTCCTTCCTAGTTTTATGGGATTGAATCTCTAAATTATCGCATCTCAAAATAAAATTTTATTTTTTTCATGATTTCTAGTTTTAAGCAATTTGAAAAGTTAATAAATAAAAAGTCGACTTATTTATCAATAAAAATACATTTTTTAATACAATTTAAAACATGAACTATCCTAAAACTATTTATATTAAAAATGCAAATATACAGGCATAAAATGCATATTTCTACACATTAATAATTTTTGTTTACGTTAGAAAGAAGGAAATCTTTATGTAGTATAGTACTGCAACTATTATATTGTTATACTGCACATTTACATGCGTAAAGTTTGCAATAATTTGAAATAGAAAAAGTTTTGTAAATAATTAATATTAAAAAACTCTTTATGTGAATTCGAATTAGCAGAGTACTGCAACTATTATATCGTTATACTGCACATTTACAGACGTAAAATCTGCAATAATTCAAAATAGAAAAAGTTTTGAAAAATAATTAATATAAAAAAAACTCTTTATGTGAATTCGAATTAATATAAAAAAAACTCTTTATGTGAATTCGAATTAGCAGAGTACTGCAACTATTATATTATTATACTGCACATTTACAGGCGTAAAATCTGCAATAATTCAAACTAAAAAAAGATGGCGAAAGAAACAGAGAAATTTTCAATTTCAAGAAATTTCCAATATATTTCAATCAACAAATATAAGAGATCTGGAAAAAAATGGGGGGAGTGAGAGAGATAATAAATTTGTCTAACTATCGTTACAAATTATAAATCTTGGATGGTGCAATCTTCAATTTGATCCATAATCTCATTTTCACAGCGGTGAATACATAGAGATCCATCCCCAACAAAAAAAATAAATAAATTGCAACACAACTCAACAATTTTTCTCATCTTCCTTCCAATTTTCTTTACCTCTCCTTCTCCGCGACACTACTATGCGCTTGCGCAATCCAGACATTCAACAAAATCTCTCTCTCTCAGAGCTTGTGCCACCACCAACCATTTCTATGACAATCGTCCTCCTCTTTTTACATGGTATGGAGTTTTGAAAAAATTTACTCAGTAAGATATGATAAGTATCGTTGGTTATATGGAATAGACAAAAGAAAAAAAACGTGATATAAGTTTAAGATATGGAGTAATATTAGGAGACAGTTAAGAAATTATTTAAACTACCAAATTATAATTATGAAAACACCCTCCAATTAAATTAAAAATAGAAGATAATAATCAATAATTAAAGTCAATCAAATAATCTGAGCCATTAAATCTTAAAAACTGAGGCTTGAGATTTAGTCTTATATCGCATCTAGAAGGTGGTTCACATATGATTACAACTCTGATTTTTTAATTTTATATTTTATGAAATATTTTGATTTTAAAAAAACAAAGAGAGAAAGAAAGAAAAATGAAGGCTGAAAGTTCAAAGATTTGAAGCAAAAAAATAGTGAATATTACCATATATTAAAAAATAATTAAAATTATTTTAGCATTAAAAAATATAAATACGTAGAATAAAGAGAGAGAAAGAAAAATAAAAGTTGAAACTCCAAAGATTTGAAGCAAAAAAAAATAGTGAATATTATCACATATTAAAAAATAATAAAAATTATTTTAGCATTAAAAAATATAAGTATGTAGACATTGTTTTGAATTATAAATTAATATAGGGTTGATAAAATAAAATTCAACAAATTTATCAAAATAAATAAATGAATGTTAATACAATATTACATATATATACCAGATAAATTGGTTTATGTTAGAATGTTATTATTAAATTTTATGGTTTAAACAATTTCATATGTTTATTTATATAAAAGGTATTAAATTAATAATATTTCAATAAAAATAATTAAATTTTCCATGCATCACGTGGGTGCAATACTATTTGTCAAGCATATCAAATTGTATGATGAAAAATAATTAATTTATTAAAAAAAGAAAGAGGCTTATTTTTTTATAGTACCTAGTATTTCACCTGTGCGTTCACGGAAGTATTACATTTTAAATTTAAAAAATGAAAGGCTTTCAATTTTGCATCTTTTAAACATATGATATTTTTTCAATTTATTTATATTTATAATAGTAGTCATTATTGTAAAAATCTCATGTAAAGCTTAGCACTTAGGTGGTAATTAATGGATAAGCTAATTTTGTATACTTATAATATATATTTATTAATAAATAAAAAGTCAAATTATACAAATCTAACTATTTTTTAAAAAATGAAATAAAATAAATTGACAACCTAGACCGCGTCTAGACAGCCTAGATCGGCGCCTTGGCCACCTAGTGCCCATGCGGCTAGGGGATTCCTAGGCAGCCGTATGTAGGACTTTTTACAAGAATGGTTTAAATAAATATTAAATAGAAGTATAAAGGTAAATTACATTAAGCATTAAACCTATAATGATTGGTAAATTTGGATTTCATGTAATTTAAGTTGCTTAACTGTTCTTAATCACCACATATTTTGAAATAAAGAAACTTGATTTTTGTTTCTTAATTTCATGGTTTTAAAATAGGTGTTCATACCAAATTAAATGAGTTTTTACTTGTATGTTAAATTACATTTTCTCATAAAAAGATTTAAGGGAACAAATATGTTGCATATTATGGGCAATTTTTACTACTGAAATTTGTGCATCCATTAAAAAATTACGGATTTCAATTTATAAATATGTAATAGTAATTATATATATAGGGAGAGATTCCATAGTTTATTTACTTGTTTAGTGATTGGTAATTTTGAATTTAATGCCATATAAATACCATAACTACTCGTTAATTAAATAAATTTAGTTTTTGTATAATTTAATACTATTAAAATAGTTTTTCATATTAACTAAAACGAATTTTAACTTACATTCCATATCATATATTTTTATTATAAAGAAATGAGGGAGATAAAACTGCCGCATATATCATATATTTTTACTAAAAAGACTTTATGTTGATTATTTTGTTGGGACTTATTAGATTATTTAAGACAATTTTGGTTAAGAATTGATCATTTGAATCAAGAATATTTTTATTTTTGGGATCAATTCATAATTTTTTTTTACTTCTCATTACTTTTAATTTTAAATTAAAAAAAATGAACTATATTGGTGAATGGCAATGATAATATATAGAAATATTAATAAAATATTTTTTTCTAAAATAGTATAATGATTTTGATTGTGGGGTAGTAATATATAGGACTTGTGCTTGGCATACCCATCAATAACAAACAAAAATTATAAAAAGATGTCAAATAAGAAATAATGATTTTGATTGTGGGGTAGTAATATAAATATATTAATTACAAGTGGGCTAGCTGTAAAAGCATAAGCATTGCACATTGGTTTATATTTTCCCAGAAGAAGACTAGAAATTCCATCTCCCGAATTCTCACACATTTGCCTTTTATCATGGCGGCGGCCTGTGCAGCTTTGGTTTCTCTGATGAACATCTTAGATGATATCCAACAACATCCTTCCCCTCCCATTTCTATCCACCCCCAACACCTTCATTCTCTCACTCAAATCCTTACCTCCTTGCTCCAATATCTGGAAGACTTTCAATCCGAAGATGATCCGTTGGAGATGCGTATTGCTGATGTGGTTTATAAAACTGAAGATGTCATCGAATCCCATTTAGTGGACACCATTAATCGCCTCCCTACAGCTCGTCATACACAAAACAGTTCACACCTTCATCCTCTCACTCAAATCCTTACCTCCTTGCACGAATATTGGAAGACAGTGAATCCGAAGATGATCCGTTGGAGATGCCTAGTGTAGATGAGTTTTTACAGCTGAAGATGTTGTCGAATCCCATTTAGTGGACACCATTAATCGCCTCCCCACAGCTCATCATACACAAAACAGTTCAGTTGTTGCCATAACCAGCCGCTTTTTCAACCGCTTCCGAGCTTCCAAGAAACAAGAAGGTGCAGACGATGAACAAACAAGAAGATCCAAAATCAGCCGCTTTTTCAACAGCTTCCGAGCTTCCAAGAAACAAGAAGATGCAGACGATGAACAAACCAAAAGCCTCAAGTTCTATCAAGATCTACAGAGAGTGATCGAAGAAATGGATTTGATCAAGCAAATGGCGGCGGAGACGGTTGCAAAGAATAAGGTTGTGGAGGTCGGTGCTCATGAGGATGTCTCTGTATCCGCTGCTCCTGTTCCTGTAAGATCTTCTCTGTCTTAAAGCTCCATGGTGTGCTCTGATTCTGTCTTACTTGGCCTCTTGGACAAGCTCATCCAAAACCGGTCGGACCTCCAAATAATCCCAATTGTGGGAATGGGTGGCTTAGGTAAGACTACTCTGGCTCTAACTATTGATGAAAGCAAAATATTTCAGGGGCATTTTGATGTTTGTGCTTGGATAACTGTTTCTCAAAAATACAACACGAGAGAGCTTCTTAATGAAGTTCTTGCTCAAGTCACTAAACAAATAAGAGAAGAAGTGAGAGAGATGAGTGAAGATAAAGTAGGGTTGATGTTACGCCAATTTTTATTTGGTAGAAGATTTTTTATTGTGATGGATGATGTATGGATCATTGATCCATGGAACGCAATACAGCGTTATTTTCCTGATAATGGAAATGGCAGTCGGATATTAGTGACGACGAGGCTATCACAGTTGGGCTCTGAATTGAACAAGAATTATAGCCTTCAAATGGAGTTTCTAGATGAGGATCACAGCTGGAAACTATTCTCAAAAACTGTGTTCGGAGAGGAAAGCTGCCCTCCTGAGTTGATGGAAATCGGAAAGAAGATTGTGGAGAATTGCAGAGGCCTTCCATTGTCAATTGTTGTGGTGGGAGGCATTTTGAGAAAAAGGGAACTCACTTATGGAAGTTGGAAATCATTGAGCAACAACTTAGCTTCCATTGTTAATTTGGAGAATGAGGAGCATTGCTTGAGATTGTTGAAATTGAGCTATGATCATTTGCCACTCTATTTAAAGCCATGCTTTTTATACATGGGGGTGTTCGAAGAAGACGATCGAATCAGAGTCTCCACAATCATCAAGCTCTGGGTTTCTGAAGGATTTCTTAAACCAGTCAATGACAGAAGCTTGGAAAGAATTGTAATGGGATTCTTGAAGGACTTGGTAGATAGAAATCTCATTATGATTCATGAATTTGGTTCTACTGGAAAGATAAAAATATGCAAAATGCATGATCTGTTAAGGGACTTATGCTTGAAGGAAGGTGAGAAATATGGGTTTTTCCATGTGATAGGGCAATCAACAAGCATAAACAGACAATGCCGGCGGATTGTTATACCGTGGAACACTTCAAAGAAGGAAGTACTTGAGGGCTTGCAATCTATGCCACATGCTCGTTCTGTTATTTCTGAATATGGGACAGTCCCATTGTATCGAAATTCTGGATTGGTGAGAACATTTCATGCATACAAATTCTTTGAATACCTGAATCCCTCTGTGGTTGGACATGTTAACTTGCGGCATCTTGCTGTTGGAGTTGATAGCATTAGCCTGTCCACATTCTTCTCTTCACTCCATCTGTTTTGGAATCTGCACAAAATTATTGTTTCTTGTCTATCAGGCTCAGAGTTTACTGCACCTGTCGGGATTTGGAAAATGCGTAAGTTTAGGCATATTGAGTTCATTAAGACCTGGGTGAATCTCCCAGATCCTCCGAGCGACATGGACGAGGATGTTGTCATCATGGAGAATCTTCAAGTCCTCAAAGGAGTAAGTTTCAAGTGCACTAGAGAGGTGGTGAAGAGAATTTCAAATCTCAAGAAATTAAAAATAAAATATTTTGTACCACCTAATCATAGTAGTAGCTTCTCTGATGATGATGATTGGTATGGTGTTAGCAATATTCAGTATCTATCTAAACTAGAATCCCTCGTTATGAATTGTTTTCAACTCTCTGGAGGAGCTCCTTATCTGCAGAAGCTTAGCTTTCCAGACTCCCTCAAGAATCTGACTCTTCAGATGAAATCTGAGTTTGAGTGGACAGAAGAGATGCTGGAAAAGATAGGTTCACTGCCCCATCTTGAGAAGCTCCGGTTGTGGCGTGGATGCTTGGGAAGTGGGATGTGGGAAATAGACGAAGGCCAATTCCCAAAGCTCAAATACTTGGAGTTGTCCCATATTCGATATTGGAAACAGTGGATCGTAGAAGGATTGCCATGCCTCCAGCAACTTCGTCTTTCTAATATAAAAGAGTTGGAGGGGATACCTAGAGAGATTGGAGAAATACCAACACTCCAGAAAATAAGTCTGCTAATGTGTAGTAAAGCAGTGGAGAGATCTGCAAAGGAGATAGTGGAGGAGCAAATCGATTGTCACCCAATTTTATATATTTGTTAAAATAAAAACTCCTCTATTTTTATTTAATATTGTTGGAGATATTATTAAATACTTCATATATTTGTTTAGACGTTTATGTATCTTATTTATACTTATCTTCCTAACTTTTAGATATCTTTTGTACTAATATAAACTCACATTTGTATTCTCTTTCCTTCAAGGAAAATAAATAAACATTATTCATATTCAACACTTAGCGTATATTTGTTGGGTTGGTTTTTTATCGAACATTAAGGGTGCTCGTAAGTTTTGGAAAATCTCGATATTCCGTAGGTATATATCTAGATATATGTGTGACAACAATCTAAATAAATAGAAGTTTGCTAAAATTAATAATTTAATGTATAATAATTAATGACATAAAAAAAATTGATCGTAGATGATGAATTTTATATTCCAATTCTTTAATTCCTTTAATCAAACCATTAAAATAAAATAAGTTTAAGGCCTAGCCACCAGCCATTTAATTTTCTACACAACCCAATTAACTCAAATTAATATACTAGCTCATTTGAGATGCATATAAGATATGTGTAATTTCTTTCACTCAAAAATAATACTACTTCCGTCCCGATCAAATAATCTACTTTAATCGGATACGATAATCATTAAGAGTAGAGATAGTTTATATAATTGCAGTACCAAGACGTCGTTTAATTTCATAAACGTACTATTCTAATGATTTTATTTTCTATATTCTTATATATTTCTTACTACTATGGGAGAAAATAGATTATTTTTTAAAAGTTATGTATATTTATTTAATATTATTTAGTTTTTTTTGGACGATCCAAACTTTGAAATGTTGGAAGATTTGTACATCTATTTTGATATTTGTCACAACTTGGGGCAGGGGATAAACAACTAGGGGTGATCAAGAGCTGAGTATGATCAAACTCTAGCTCCACGAGAAATCCGAGGCTCGAGCTTAGTTTTTAAGATTCTGAAGCTATACAGGAGGGTGACATGAATGAACCGGGCCCGCACCAGAATGAGAGGGATTCAGAGGTTATACAGGAATGAGACTGTATAATTGAGGAGAGAAGTGTGCTTGACCTGGGGTAGAACTAAGATGGTAACCCTGGGAAGTTCGGTTGTATAACAAGCAAGAAGAACTGAAGAGCTTGGTAGGTCTCAACTTCACACTTAATTAAAGTTTATAATTTTTCATGAATTTAAGTCTATGATATTCTAGTAATTTTATTGTCTATATTCTTATATATTTTCTACTACTATGGGAGAAAACAAATTATTTTTTAAAACTTATGTATATTTATTTAATATTTTTTTTTATGATCTAAACTTTGAAATGTTGAACTATGAGTGTGCGACATACCGGACATGTTGATGAACATATTTAAGGGATAAACAACTAGGGGTGATTAAGAGTCGATCACAATAAAACTCTAGCTCCACGAAAAATCTGAGGCTTGAGTTTAGATTTATAAATTTGATCTCGACGGGCTCCATCAAGCTCGGCTATTTAATTTTAATAAAAGATTTATAATATTTATAATAAATGAGAGTAGATCCAGTGAGAAAAATCATCCTACAAAAATGTGAGAAAATTGTTTGATTATGTTTATCTATATAATATATTAAATGAGTTCCACTTTTTTCGTTCAAATTTTTTGAAAAGTGTGTATATATTGAATTAAAAAATATTAATTAAATTGATGCTTTTTTTACAATTATTAAATGATTGTTGAACTATCTCAATATATAATATATTGTGAGCAAGTTGAAAAATTAATTGTCCACCTTTCCTTTTTTGTCTGTCCCATTTAATTGTCCACTTACCTAAAATGAAAAATGAATACACACTCATTAATAAAGTCTCTAATTTCCAATGAAATCATTAAACTTTACATAAATTGAATTATTTAACAAATTAACATTATAGTTTTTAAATTGCAAAATTATTTGAAATGAACGAGAAAACAAACATGTTTGCAATGTAATTTGAATATTAAAATTCTCACTTTATTATTTTAATTTCTAAAATCATATTATTTTCAAGAATCAATGTATTTTAATTTATAATATCTATTTTATTTTACAAGAACCTAACATTTATAATTTAATAAATGTTAGACATTGAGTTGGTAAATTGAACTAACTTAGAAATTAAACTATAATTTTCGGTGTAAGATATTAAATTAAAAAATAGCTAAATATTGTGAATTAAGTTATAATTTTGTAAGCACTATGTTATGATTGTAAAGTTGACAAATGTTAGAAGTGTATATTCAAATTCATTTATTTTGTGTACAATTCTGAATGGATAATATATGTGTTGATAATTTATTAGACAAGTTTAGTATTTTTAATAGATTTTATACAATATGTAATTAGTATTATTTTGAGCGAACTACTATAACATATAAATTTTACTGAAACATAAGTTATTATTTATTAAAGTAAATAATATTATTATCATAATATTTTGAAATAGATTATTTGTATATTATTTTGAAGAATATTTATTCGCGCAACGCGCGGGTGTAAATCTAGTTTTACTTAAAGCCATAATATTCTTTATTCACAATTATAATTATTTTTGCTTAGACTCAAGCTACTAAGTTAGCCCATGAAGTCTCTTCTCCAAATGAAATACTCTACACAAAAATCTGCAACTCTTTATATTTTTATGATTTTCAATTTATTCAATTGAATTTAAGAAAATTTATAAATTTTAAGTTGTTTCACATAATCCATGATCTCCAATTTACTTCATCTGAATTAAAAACCATAAATTTGAGCCCTTATACATTAATTCCATGACCCTTGAGCTCTCATTATAAATAGTGAGGTAGAATCTCATCCCAACATCAATAAATCATTTCTCTTTTTTCTTTTTCTTCCAAGGTGTTCATTCCTTTCGAGTATATGATTTCATAGAGAGAGTGAGGAAGATAGGAGTTGTTGGAGTTTCCATATTTTCTCTTGGAGCTGTCGAGTAAAAAGGGAGAGAAAGTGGTGGGCATAGAGTATTTTGGTAGGAATTTGTAGAGTGGGTGAAAAAGAGTCGGGTTTGGTTTTATTTCTTTTGTTTAGGCTTTAATAACTTTTCTTTTGTGGGTGAGAGTTTGTTATGTCATTTTATTATAGATGCTCGGCCAAATTATTTATTTAAGTTATTGGGTTAGGTTATGCATTATTGTTTTTACTATTTCTATACTCTTAATTCAATTATTTAATGATAAAATATTATTATTTAGGTAGCACACTTGCTTATCATGTGAGAGGAACAAGGATTGATACTCAGTATCTCCATTTTAATTTTCTTGAAGTTTTTATTCCTTGTTGGAGAAAAGACAACGATTTTAAAAATGTTGTATTTTTGAGAAAATAAAACCGTTGTATTTCAACACCAACTTACGACAATACATCTAAATGTCTTACAATAACACTTTTTTAACTGTTATTGTTTTTTTTTTTTTTCATATAGTGCGTAAAGTCTTTAAAAATCCACATAGAATTATTCGAAAAAAATATATGCTCAAATCGAACCAAATCCTGTTAAATTTGCGACGATATGTTTCTTGAGAAGAATAAATTGTGTGGGTAAGCGTTAATTCACATTCATGCTGAAAGAAGAGTACAAATATATATACACAAATAGTAACGTACACGACGTGAACTCTAGAACATTCAGGGAGGCTTCATCTTTAATATATCCAGCTCATCTCCTAGTGACAAGGTGGCCTGTGAGTTAGCAATAATTCCCTCCTTAGGCAGCTGACTTGATTCTTGTATGCACGGCTTCAACTGCTGCGTGTTTACACTTACCTTGTGGAATCTCAACAAATCCAAACTGAATTTCCATATATCACAGTTACAAAGAATTTATGCTCAAAATTTATATTTTAATTAAGCAAGATGAAAAGGGAAATGTACTTGTGATTTTTTATTTTAGTTGTTAAGGTTGAGACGAGATGAAAATCAATATGCTAGCGTCGTTCAACTAGTGAACAACCAGCGAGAGGCTACGAGCAAGGGTGAAGAGGAGCAATCACGGATTGGCTGCTACAATCGTTTATAGCAATATATATAAATACATGTTGTAAATTCTCTCAACGGGGGTCATACATGTTCAGAATCACAAATATACTCAATTAATAAAAAAAATTATACAAAATGCAAAGTCGAGGGGCTTTCAGCACTCCTCTGCAATCTATTTTAAATCATCCATGTCTCCATCATACCTGAGCCACATTCTCACAATTACGCGCACATGCTTACTCCGCAACATCTCACCAATCACTGTTTCCACAATTCAACAAATTTATTGTTGAGAAAATCCACCCACAACAATATATAAATAATGTTTATTAAATACTTAAACAAAGATTTAATTAGTCAAAAACCTCTAAGAATTATATATGCTAATAATTATTATTATTTTTATAAATATATTACTTTAATATTTTTTTGTGCGTACAATGTTAATTTTAGGAATGAAGCAAGTATATAGGGTTGAGCACGAGGCAGGCCGCTCGCGAGTTACTCGGGATCGGCTAAAAAAGCTCAAAATTGACTCGATACTAATAAAGTCGAGCTCAAGCTCAAGAAAGTAGTTGTCAAGCTCGAACTTCATGATACTCGATTCGATAAGCTCACAAGCCTTATCGATGCGAGCTTATCGAGCTCGAGCTAATGTTCGAGCTAGGCTCACGAGCCTTATCGACTTAATATAATTATTTTTTTTTCTAAATTTATTATTTATTATTCCCTCCGTCCCACACTTTGACCGGGACGGAGGGAATAATAAATAAATTTTAATTTTTGTTAAAATCTAAAATAAATTATAAAAATCGAGTCAAGTCGAGCTTGACGAGTTTGACACCGAGTCAAGCTCGAGCTTCAAAATTTAAGCTCGATCGAGTAGAGCTTGAGCCTGGTCATACTCGACTCGGCTTGTGATGACCCCTTCAAGCACATTAATTCATCTCAAATTAAATTAAATATTAGGTACAATCCATAATGTCCAATGCAATATTTGTTTCATTAGACAATAAAAAAAATGTATTTCAAATGGAATGCACTCAATATTTTACAAAAATATGATCCCACATAATACTCACTCAAACATATAATAGGTCATATATCAATAGAGATAGGAAATATGATAATAAAGTGTATGCAACGAGATATGAAGAGATTTACAATAATAGATAGTGATAATTCGTATGGATCGAATCCTTATTGTTCCGTTAACAATTCATTTTTAAGGCCCAATTCGTATATGATGTGCTAAGGGGAGGCTCAATTCGTATATAAACCTTGAAGCTCAATTATATCGAGTTTTAATATTATGTAATATGGAGCTAAAAAAAAACTAAAGGTAAATGTGTCACATGGACACACAATATAAGGTTTATTTCAAAAATAATTTATTTGATATCTAGAATGAATATGTATCTCATGCAACACAAATGCGTAACACAAATGTTTAATATTAGTAATATTGATTGGAGTGACACAAAAAATGAGGGGGCATAAATCAAAATACCCCAGTGTGTGTGAGTAAAAGATAGTAAAATATGTAGAGAAAAATGAAAGAAGACAAATAAGATTGTAAATCAATTATGATTAGTTAAATAATTTAAAGTGTCAACTTTAACTTGACTAACAAATTGAAAGTTTAGCTAAACTCGATCGAATTTTAATATTTCACTGCTACATAATAATTAAAATTGATATATTTAATAATATAATAATAAAATTGTATATACATTGCGCAACGCGTAGGTAGTAATCTAGTATTCTTATAAAAGCTCTCCAACTCGTGACATCTTTGTCACAGGCAAAGCATATTCACTATTGCACCCCAAACATATGATATTATTTCTTTTAAATAATAATACATTTATTTAAACTCGAATGCTGATCATATGTTTCCAAATTCAATGAGGAAAAATACTGAAATATTGAAATATCAGACATATTGTATCGAAAATATACTGAAAGTACCGAGTTTTTTGGTATACCATAATTTTAGGTGAGGTATCATATCGTACTGTAAATGTTTGGTACGGTAATGGTATGATCATCTATTTAGCCTTGGACGGAATTTACCGCCCGATTGGGGTTTCATTCCCAAACAACCCGACTCGCCGATAGCTCCTCGTGGTGCGACAGGGTCCGGGCACGACGGGGCTCTCCCCCTCTCCGGCGCCCCTTTCCAAGGGATTGGGGCCCGGTCCGCCGCTGAGGAAGCTTCTCCGAACTACAATCTAATATTTACTGTATACCAATACATACCGTACCGAAAATATAATAATATTTTTTCTATTTATAGATAGTAAATCAAAAATAAAATCATATCTTTCGACTTCACCTAACAATATTATTGATACATACATATTTCTTGAATAAATATCAACAGAAAAATCGTAAAAAAATCAAAGAATATCGAAAACTCTCGGCATGTTATGGTATACTGAAAGAATTATAAGATAAATGATATTAAAATTATGTAATACCAAAACTATATTGAAATCATTTAAAAAATTCAATATACCGGAGTAATGGTATGTAAATTATCCCATCCTGAATTCGAAATAGAGTGCTTGGGTTCTCGAAATCATACCGGCTCATACTCAAATCATACCGAAAATTCAGTATATCGAACTAAGTTATACCGAAAACTTCGGTAACGGTATGAATCTTTCTCATACCGTGAATTTTGATAAGCTATTAGGTATGACGAAAAAAGTTCGGTATACCATACCAAACCATCCCTAAATTTTACTTTTCAATGTTCAAGTAGAAGCTGCCTAAAAATTACATGTACTATAATAATACAAATACCATTCAAATAAGATAA
>JAPKLW010003947.1:9901-32737 GCA_026898455.1 Plectranthus barbatus
GTCATAGAGATCTAGATTCTTTTAATGTTAGATAAAAGAATCGATCTTGACTTAGGTCCTCATCAATGTGCGCCCCACACCAGCATACCAAGACATCCAAGATAAGATGCTTATCCGCATATGCTGGAGCCTACACCGACAGTTTATCCTGGAACTGTCTCAACTGTGATGACTATTTATATCTCGCTAGGTCAAATGATCCATACGATCTTCCGTGATCTTCCACACACCGTATGATCTCCCTATCGACGAGATAAGAGGATAATTGTGTTTGCGACACATGTTTGTAAATTCAGACAGGAGATGAACATACAACATTTATGATTACCAGTATATTAACCAATAAACCTTGTACATAATATACCAATCATAATGCTTTCAGTATATAAATCCATCAGGATGATGTCCTGGATAATGGACCTCTGATGATTCAGATGCCCAAAGTCATCCTTATGACAGCAGACAAGCCAGGCGATGTCGAATACATAGACAATCCAAAGGAGGAATAAACATTTGAGGTCAAAAAACGTCACCGGGTCGATTTCATCGCACAGGAGATGATCATACAATCCCTTCCAGATTCACTTCAAGACGCAACTGTAGAGAATAACTCTGCCAAGAAACTGTAGGATTGGATCAACAATCTCACTAAAGAAACAGAAACGATGAAGCGCAACAAGAACCAAATAGTCGTGGAAAAATATGAATCATTTCAGATGCTACCCGGTGCATCAATCAAATCGATGGAAGGAAGATTTAATACCATCGTCAGTGAGATGAAGAACCTCGGAAGAGAAGAAAATGTGGCAGACATGAATATTAAAATCCTCTCAAGACTGCCGAAGGAAGACTGGTTTGTCAAAATCACCAGCCTGAAGGCCATGGATCTCTAAAAAATGTCCACCAAAGAACTGTTCGATGAACTTCAAGCCCATGAATGGGACATCCAGGTGGTGAACAGAAATGAAGTTGTTCGAACTCCAAGTTCAGCAGCTGATGGTGATGCAACATTTTTCGTAAAAAGAGACTTCCAAAGACGTTCAAAAAGACCAGTTTACTTCGAGAAAACTGCCTATCAATCCTCACCAGCTACCTCCAACACAGTCCAGAAATCAGAATCTGAACTGTCAGTTGCCAAACTGGAGGAGTAGTTAAAGAACCTGACTGCACTTCTTGAGAAGGCAAAAGGCAAGGAGAAGGAAGCTCAGTCAAGTGAGCAAAGGTTCATCAAGAGAGAGCCACGTACGTGCTACGAGTGCAACTCCCCTGATCACCTGAAGTATGAATGCCCTCAAGTCTCTCAGAAGGAGATAGACAGATTGAAGAAACTGTTCGAGAAGAGAGCATCCAAATTTGTTGCTCAAGCAATGCTCACCAGAACAGAAGTACCAAACGTACCAGATCATGACGATGGATACTATATGTCTGAATATGAGAAGGATGAGGAAGCATTTCTTGCTTTCATGGCGGCCATAGATTGGGATGTTACTGATAAAGAAGAAAGCGCTTCAAATCGCGAAATCCTGGTAACAACTAATCTGCCCACACCCAGTGTTTCCTTATGCTTTGATACAAATTCTGAAACATGTTACTAGTTCAAAAGATATCACACTTAAGAAAATTATTAAAGAATTTGAAAAAATTCATGAAATTAAGGACACACTAATTAGTGAAAATGCTTCACTAAAATCGAAAATTTCAGTTTTGACAGATGAAATAGAAATAAATAAACTGCTTAGTGTAGAATTAAATTATATAAGAGAAGAGCATGTCAAATTGTTTAAAGATTTTGAAAATGTGACGAAAGAATGTGATTCTCTAAAGAAACTTGAGCATGATGAATGTAACTGTTCTTTTAAAAGAAGCTCGAAAACATTGAGTGAGATTCTGAATGTTCAAAGACCTTCATCCGATAAATTTGGACTTGGATACATGGAATATGACAATGAAGAGAAAGTCTTAAACGATCTTAATCGCACCTTAGGAACTGAGAATACCCATTAGGCTTTGTCAAAGCAAAACTCAGTTCAAGTACTTTGCCGGAAAAGGGTAAGGCAATTTCCAATAAACCAGTTAATCAGAATGATAAGACCAATTCCTGGTCAAAAACTGAACTGGAATCTCGACAAAATGCGAACACAGTTAGAAAACTGGATAAACAAACTGTCGTAAGGAAAACTGACCTTCCCACAAAACTGAATAAGCAAAATGTTCCCAATGCAAGGATTCCAGTTCCACCAGTAAGAATGACTAAGCAACATGCACATGTTGCAAGGAAGTCTGTTCGACAATCGGAGTTTAATTCGAGAAGCTATGATGGAGCTGCCACTCATCATACTTATCATCCGAATAGGGGGAACACCTATTCGAGGCCAGAGTCTAATCAATTCTACACTCAAAAGACTGTGATGGCTACACAACCTAGAAATGTTTCTCGAAACTCTTTTCACAACAATCACTTCACAAAGAGTCCACAGATCACAACTCCAAATAGCATGCATCCACACAACACACACCTCTTTAGAAGAAAGGCTAATAATAATTAGAAAGCTGATTTAGTTTCACAGTTTGTGAGAGTGAAACAAGTGTGGGTACCAAAAGGTTGGATTCACATGACTAACCCTGTAGGACCCGAAAGGATATGGGGACGTAAATAATTTATTCTGTGTTGCAGAGTAGGAATCCGATGAAGAAGTCAAGAACCTGGATATTAGACAGTGCGTGTTCGGCTCACATGACGGGAGAAAAAAGATTGATTAAAAATCTGGAAATGTATGAAGGAGTAACAGTCAGCTTCGGAAACAAAGCCATAGGTCAAGTGATTAGAATAGGATACGTGGAGCACAATGGAATAATCATTCAAAACGTATCTTTAGTCACTAATCTGAAACACAATCTCCTCAGTATAAGTCAACTGAGCGAAAGTGGCTACATTGTCAGATTTGAGAAGTCAGAATGTCAGATAATAGACAAAGGGTCACGCAGGATAATAATCAGAGGAATCAGAAGAGGAGGCCTTTATAATATAGATTGGTCCAGTGGAGTAAAAGGGACATGCCTCATAGCAATCAATTCCTCAGAAGCCTTAAACTGGTTATGGCACAAGAGACTTAGCCATCTAAATTTCAACTCGATCCAACATGTGGCAAAGCATAAGCTAGTTGAAGGACTGCCAGAGAAAAAGTTTCAGAAAGAAGGAGTGTGCAAAGCCTGTCAGTTTGGGAAACAGGTGAAAGCCTCCTTCAAGATCAGGCCAGTTACAGCAAACACATAGAGGATTCTAGAGTTGCTTCATATGGATTTGTTTGGACCAGTCACCATACCCACAATTGAAAAACGACAATATATATTTGTAGTTGTTGATGACTACTCAAGATACACATGGGTGGTGCTGCTTAAATCCAAGGATGAGGTCAAAATTCAGCTACCCGAACTGATCAATTGCCTTCAGAATGAAAAAGGATCAAGAGTGAAGAGGACAAGATCAGACAATGGAACCGAATTCTGCAATGGACCTCTAATGGACTTCTGTGCTGAGATAGGAATTGGTCATGAGAAGTCTGCACCAAGAACTCATCAGCAGGATTGGACTTGCGGAGCGAAGGAACACGACTCTCTAAGAAGCAGTGAGAACCATGATGGCCGAAACTGACCTTGAAAAGGAATTCTGGGGAGAAGCCTTGATGACAGCCTGCTACACACAAAACAGAAGTGCATTCAACACACGGCTCCCTATGAAATCTACAATGGTCATAAGCTTTCCTTAACTCATCTTCGTGCTTTCAGTTCTCCATGTTATATTGACAATAATGGGAAGTTTAAGTTGAATACCTTCAGCCCTAAGGCTGATGAAGGAGTGTTTCTTGGATATGGACACCCTTCATATAAGGGATAAAGAGTATTCAACAAGACAACCCAACTTGTGGAGATAACATGTCATGTTGTTTTTGATGAAGCTACTCTAGTGCGCATGACACTTCAAGAACTGAGTCTGGGAAATCATGAGATCAATGATGTCAACGAGGAATCTAAAAGTGATGCTGATCAGTCAGTTCCTCAGACTAGATCAATGAATGATATCTCTGAGACTCCAGGTTCCTCGGCTGAACTCCGAACAGTCGAGAGGGTCAATGATGCAAACGCCATCGCTGAGGCCTTAAAGATCACAAATCCTGAAGATTCAGGAGCAGAGAAGCCCCTTGAAGCTCAGAAAGCGGTCCTAGAAGCAGAGCAAGGTGACCTCAAGGAAGTCAACATTGGAAATGCAAAGTAAGCAGGATCAACAGAAAAGCCAAGTGATTCTCAGAATTCAGAAGCAGACCAGGATGCAGTTCCAGAACAAGGAGATGAAGAAGTCTTCGAAGATAAGGGAGAAATAGTTCTAGAACTCGAAACTGAACCTTCTCAAGAGGAACTTCCAAAAGTTTCTGAAGAACCAGATGCCAATGCTGGAGCCACACCAGTAAAGAAGCCTAGCTGGTTAAAAGATCACCCCAAGGAAGCAATCCCTGATGATGTTGGAAATCTAGTTCGATCTAGACAAGGCACATCGTTGATGTCTTGCTTTATATCCCAGATCAAACCAGTGAAGGTCACTGAAGCTCTTTAATCAACAGACTGGATAAATACAATGCAAGAAAAACTAAATGAGTTCACCCGCAACAATGTGTGGTATTTAGTGGATCGTCCATCACATCAGTCTGTGATTGGTACCAAATGGGTCTTATAGAAAAAAAAAGATGAGACCGGTACCATTGTTCGAAACAAGGCAAGATTGGTAGAAAAAGGATACGCACAATGCAAAGGAATAGACTTCGACGAGACATTTGCACTTGTTGCTAGACTCAAAGTTATTAGGCTATTCCTGGCGTATGCAGCCTACCACAACTTCACAGTTCTTCAGATAGATGTGAAGAGTGCCTTCTTAAATGGCGAATTAAGGGAGGAAGTGTGTGTAGAACAGCCTCCAGGTTTTGAGCAAGGAAATCAAATCTACAAGCTAAGGAAAGCTCTATATGGATTAAAGCAAGCACCTAGAGCATGGTATGAAACTCTCTCACAGTTTCTGCTCAAAAATGGATTTGAAAAGGGTGCAATAGATCGAACATTATTCAAGATAAAGGATGGAGAGGACATCCTACTTGTTTAGATCTATGTAGATAATATCATCTTCGGAAGCAAAAATACCAAGCTATGTGAGAAGTTTGCCCAGCTAATGCAGAACAAATTTCAGATGAGTATGATGGGCAAAATGACATATTTTCTAGGTTTGCAAGTTGATCAGTCTGACGAAGGGATTTTCATCAGTCCGAAGAAGTATACTCAAGACCTGATCAACAAGTTTTGTCCAAATAAGACAAAATCTCTAAGGATCCCTATGAGCACCAGTTCTCAGATTACTCTCGATGAAGAAGGAGAACCTGTCAACCCGACAGCTTATAGAGGGATAATTGGATTTTTATTGTATCTAACTGCCAGCCGACCAGGCATATCTTATGTCGTGGGAGTATGTGCAAGATTCCAGGCAAATCCCAAGAAGTCCCACATGGACGCGACAAAGAGAATTGTAAGATACCTCAAGAGTACAGAGTCTCTAGGTATCTGGTACCCCAAAACTGATGGAATCATGCTGAATAGATTCTCTGATTCAGATTTTGGAGGCGGTAGAATTGACAGAAAGAGCACAAGTGGAACTTGTCAGTTTCTAGGACATAAACTGATTAGTTGGTTCATCAAGTAACAATATTCGGTAGCTACATCAACCACAGAGGCAGAATATGTAGCAGCAGCCAACTGTTGTGCTCAAGTACTTTGGATAAAACAACATCTTAGGGATTATGGAATTAGTACAAAATGTGTTCCTATCTACTGTGATAGCAACAGTGCAGATTCAATCTCTAAGAATCCAGTTTTACATTCAAGGACGAAACATATTGATATTCGTCATCATTTCATTTGAGACCATGTGGAGAAGGAAGATGTCTCGGTGGAACACATCAGAACTGAAGACCAGTTTGCGGATATTTTCACTAAGCCGTTGCCTGAGGCTCGTTTCAAGGAGCTATAAATCAAACTAGGTCTTTTAGAGTTTGATGGAATCTCGAGAGAAGGAGAAGTTAATTGATTGTTACATATAGTCAATTTTTATGATTTACAGCTTTTGTCATTACCAGTTGCTACACAGAGACAAGAAGAGTTTATTCATTCATACATGGATACAAGGAAATAAGTGTTTCATCCTGTTCTGCACAATAACTACTATTGAAATATGGAGTTTACTCGTGAAATCAAAGGACACAACAACATTTGTTAAGTAGCAGGAGTCGAATGGCAGCTGAGAACACCTCAATTGTCAGCGAGGTCTGAAGGTGTAAAAGTTACGAGGACCAAATCGAGAGCCCGACACTCCATCAACGAGGAAAGGAATTCGTTTCTCCAGGAGCCAGCTCAATTGCATACCATATGGAATAGGCTCAGTGTGCAAGTTCACCATGGCCTCCTTCAGACTATCAAATATGAAAGCAACCCAATCGACTTCAGCCCGATCCTCGAAAGCCATCATCCCCTTCCAAACTGGTGGTGACATGTTTGTTTGCAAAAGAGGATTGCAGAGCACCAGCAAACTAATGATGTCATAGGACACCAAGTATCGTGGTTTAAGGAATCCACACGGAGCTGTGGGACAGAAACTGTTGTCATTACCCCTCCAGTCCCACCAACAGGACCACTCCAGAGTTATTTCATCTATTCTATAGTGCAACACGGGCGTTCCATGGTGTGGCAACTGAAATTCTTGAGACAATGAGTCCGATGACAAGAGGAATTCTACTCCATTAAGGCTGAACAAGATTTCATACTCAGAGACAGTAGAATTATAGGCACTCAGCTTGAGTAGATCCTCATGAAAGGAAACGGGATGGACTGAAACGAAGCGGTCCAGGCCATTGGATTCAAGAGTATTGATAGTCTCGAGATACACATTATCAGGATGGTTCCAATACTCAACATACAACTTTCTACGATTGAAAATTCTATTTCGCTTGATGGAAATTCTAGACATCTCCTCTACAATATTCAATGGTTCAGTCATTTTCAAGATATGTTAAAGCTCGAAGAAAGGAAAGAAAGAGGGTACTAAGTGACACTTACTACCTCGTCAGTGCATCCTTTATAGCGAGACAAATGCATAGATCATAGATCACTGCCACGTCATCACTACTGAAGGAAATACATCTATTGATACAAGAAGCAAAAGGAATGAAATAGTGATTTATTACACAACCACCGCTTCATATCACTTATTGATGACCACAATAGGTCAGACGCCTACTATTGCGGAGTCATTCACAAGGATGGAAATTTCTAATCATTTTTTTTGGCATCGATAAATGGAAAGACAATTTCTCACCAGCCATAGCAGCTCAGCTCTCATCCTTAAAGATGACTTTTACATACTATGGCATGCTACTCACTGCAAAGATTGAAAAGAGAGAAAATTGGTAATTGTTGATCATAATGAAGCACATTTTCAATCGCCGCAAAGATATAGGCAACACATCACATTAAATACGGATCAACACGACAGCGTATTACTCGGTGCCACGCAGAGTTACCATACGCTGCTACATAGCATGCTAGGGGATTCGAACAGATGCCAACATCAGCTTTAATCTTAGTCGTCCACGACAAAGAAGAGTTTAAATCTCAACTGATGGTTTTATTCAAATAAATCACCAAAAACCCATAAACCCACCATGTCGTCTTCTTGATTTCCACTCATACAGTCAGTCAACCTAGTCAAGATATCTCTAGGGCTCACCCCTCCTATCCAGTTCAGAACGAAAGAGAAGAACCAAATCATGGATACCAGTGTCCCAAATAATCCAGAGCAAATTGTCGTCACTGAAGAGAACTCCCAAGACGAACTATTTTAGTTAGCGGAGAACTCCAGAATTATCGATCGATAGACTTTAATATCTTAGGTCGCGAAGTAGAAGATTCTAAACTGGATGAACTTTCTCTCAATCACCACCGATGAGACGATTGCTCAAGAGATTGCGGGAAAACTCCTACATGAGAACTTACCAAAATTTCTCACTACATGTCCTCGGAAATCCAATCCTACTCGAGTCATAGAATTCTATGAAAATGCCACCTTCAACGACAAAGATCAATACTTTGTCACCACGGTTGAAAAGAGCAAATCAAGGTTGATCCCGATCTCATCGCCCAACATCTACATCTATCTAAAACTGGAGAAGATATTGTCAGTTATCTTCAGAACAACAGTGATGCCTTGAAAGCTCACTGGTTAAAGTGGAAAAAGCCAGGGGCATCAGAGAAGTTCAAACCTGCCACCAAAGTATCAAAACTGAACCACTGCGCCAAATTACTCAGTGAGATTGCACTGCGAATGATGTACTGTGGGATTGGATCCTTATCAGAACTTAGCAGTCCCAAGTACTCTCTCATAATGGCTCTTAATGATTTTCCCGGAGGAAATTGGGCAACATAAATCTTTGGTCGAGTACTAGAAAACGCAAAGAAAAACAGAGATATTCCAACCAAAGGGAAGTTCTCTTCAAGTGTTGGTTTAGGCCTGAAGATTAGCTACCTTCTTGAGCAGATTCTAGGTATACAAGATCAAGGAGAAGATCTTATACCATCTGATTTTATTCCGCCTAAGGCTCCTGTTTATCACACCATTCAAAAGGAAGCAACAGATGATTGTGTTGACAGTAAGGAAATTGATGTTGAAACCTCTGAGGAACTAAAATCTATTCCAACAGTTCGAACTGCTGAAGGGCCCAGGAAATGAAAGAGGGTAGGAACTTCTACTCAAAAGTTTGTACAAAGATGAAATAGAAGAAAAAGGTGCAAAATGATACACATTCTGAAGAAGTCTCACACCAAGACAGTCAACCAGTAGCGGACCAGCTTCTATGACAGAACAAAAAGAAGATCAATCCCGACAAAGCAGACCCCACGGTTGTCAAGAGACTGCATTTTGATGCTATTAGTGGAAGAACAAGTCAATCCTCAATACCATCGGACACAGTTCCAAACTCTGACTCGTCGACTTCTGAGCACTCCAAGACTCGGGAACATATGCCGCACAGAGAAGATGAAATCGAAACCCTCTTGGTTTCAGGGGGAACTGTTCTTGATGCCACTCAACAAGAGTTTACTGAAGATACAACATCAAAACTGGAAACAATCAGAAGAAAGATCCATGAATATCGCTCAGCTATTAAGCAATTGGATGCTGATAAACACTCATTTTGTGCATTTTACTGATGTGAATCTGATCACTTTTGACCTTAGAATAAACCATTATGTGATGATTTCATATATTTTTTCATATTCTTTAAAGAATTATTACGTTTGGGTTGGTTTTTGGTTGTTTACGCAGATTTCACGCACGACTGAGGCATTTACAAGATTTGACTAAGTATCAAGGGGCCAATCGATGCTAACTTGCATCGGGAAAAGGAAGAAGTGAGAAAAGACCGAAGAAAAAGCCGAATTTCCATTCGTGATGAAATCGGCGACCCAATTACAATATTGGCGATCGCCGAATATGTCCCTGGGTCGCCGATTTTGCAATTTCGCCTGTTTGTTACGGCACAAATTCGGCGACCCACACCGCAACTTCGACAATCGCCGAGCGGGTTTTTGGGTCGCCGAACAGGTGATTTTGACGAATTTTTGGTCCAAATACCATACCTTTTCAAATCAAAGGGAGATAAGTATAAATAGGAGTTCCCAAGACTAAAAAATGTTCCTTTCACCATATTTTCGAGTTCTAAGAGCTAGAGAGAGCTGAAACAACACAAGACTTGAAGAGCAAGATTGAAGATTGAAGATCGAAGACTACGGGTTTTGGATTTTCATGTTTTCTGTATTCTTGACTCTTTACTTGATTGTTTTCATGGAATTTAGCATGATTGGCTAAATCCCTTTGTGGATTCTAGGGTTTTGAAACTTGATGAATTGCATTTAATTGTTTATGTGATTTGATTTTCCTTTTCCATCTACGTTTTAATTTTATCTGAGCTTTTCATTAATTACGTGATACTGGCCATCGATTGTAATTTGAATTGATAGTTGTTGAACCAAGAGGTCTAGGTTATCAATTAAGATGCATATTGATTAGATTTGGTAGGACAATTATCCAAGAGAAATTTGAACTATTAAAAGGTTTTGAAAATCTAACGTTTTATCAAGAGTAAAAGTCCTTTTGCGCATCCGAGAGGAGTCACAAGGTCCTTTATTTCCATGTTATGGTTAAGAGTCCGAGAGGGTCGCCTGATAACATTTATGGGATTAACTCACATTTTTGGAAATTAAATTGGAATCGAATTATATAAATGATTATTTGATAGTTCTTCAAAGTGGATTACCCTGGAATCCTAGTTTCTCTTATTTTCCCAATCCTAATAACTCACCTGTTTATTTTAATTACTGCCTAGTTTTGAATAAATCAAACTCTTTATTCGGATCTTCTAAATAGTAATAAAATAACTATGTTTTAGTGCTTAAGTGTATTTCGAGCCTGCAATCTTCGTGTTCGATAAATTATTACTTGCCCTCTGCAGTGGTCTGTACACTTGCAGTTTTAGCGTGTTGCAAAATACGCTATCAAATTTTTGGCGCCGTTGCCGGGGATTGCAAAGATCTATACTTGACACTAATTCTGTTATTGCATCACTACTTTAGACATTAACTGCTTTATTTTTGTATTTTTTTTTTATTTTTGCTCCTGCGCTGCTCACTTCTGGTGTTCTATTTCAAGTAGTATATGCCAGCCAGGTCAAAGGGTCCAGCACTTGAACCCATAGATCCGGAAATCGAATCCACCTGCCGAAGGAATTCTGCCAAAAGAAAGTTAGCATTCCCAATGGCCGACAATAATCAAGCAGCGCAGATAGCTGATTTGCAGAGGCAGCTGCAAGAGATGAATCTGAGACTCCAGCAGCAGCAGCCTTCGGCTGCACCTCACCAGCCGACTATTGATGAGATGTATGAGCCGATGACTGACATGCATTGTCATGCAGATTTTGGGCTGAAGGTGGATACACCGAACTTTGAATTGAGAACCGAATTGATTCAGACCGCCCAGCAGAATCAGTTTGGGGGACTACCGTCTGAGGATCCCCATGTGAATATTCAGTCTTTCTTGCTGCTGTGCGACACAGTCAAGCAGAATCAGGTGCCGATAGACTACATCGGACTGCGTTTGTTCTCCTTCACATTGCGTGACAGAGCCCTCTCTTGGTATCTGTCTCTGAATCGCAGTGAGATCACTACATGGGAGGAATTATGCAAGTTATTTCTAGTCCAGTTTTTCCCGCCCAGTAAAACCATTCAACTGCAGACTCAGATCACGCAGTTCAGACAGTTTGCTGGGGAGTCACTATATGAGCCATGGGAGCGCTACGAGGATCTACTGCGTGCTTGTCCCTGCCATGGCTTTACTGAGAAGCAGCAGGTTTGCCATTTCTATAGAGGGCTGGACAAGGAGACTCAGAAGCATGTATTTCGGGTTATTCAGCGAATTCTGGCACACACTCTTTTTGCCAGAAAGGACAACAGCTCCATGAGGGATGTGGAGCTCATGGTGATCTTCTACATGCTTCATCAGCAATCTTTGAACTTTGCCCAGCTCTTTCTCCTACAGTCCAGCCGGGCATCCTTAGCCAGCCGAGGACCGATCTGCATCGGAGGGCTCTGGACCCATCTTCTGATATCGATGGGTATTGACACTGAGGACCAGCAGGTAGAGCCACTGACTAGGCTCACTTTGCAGAAGTTGGTAGACCTCCGCTTCATCCGGACTGGCCACCCCCCTTATCTCTTTTGCCAGCGTGCACCGCCCCACTTCCCGTTGCCAAATCCCGAGCTCAATAATGTAGGGATTCAATGCTACCGCTACAACTGGAAGCTGGATACTTTGGCCCACTTGGAGGCAATTCAGGCCGCCGCAGCTGAACGAGAGAGGCATCCCCGTCTTCACGCTGAGGACGAGGCACATGACAAGGCCTATGAGGACGACCACGACGAGGATGCAGGTGGTACTGAGCATGACACGGACCGGGAGTAGCCCGATGACCAGTCATGCTGCCTTGAGCTAGGAGGGACATCTTGAGGGAACCGGGGCAAGTCCTCCACATTTTATGAGCGTCGCACACATTGTGTGGCGTTCGAGGAGCGACTCAGCCGTTTGGAGCAGCAGTGGGGAGACTGGAACGCCCAGCTGCAAGCTATATCTGCGGCTCAGGCTACATATACCACTGAATGCCGTTCTTTTGAGAAGGAGCAGCGGCGGGACTGGACAGCTCGGAGATCCTTCGAGGATCAGCAGAGGGAGCAGTGGTCGATGCAACAACGTCACTTTGACCAAGAGCAAGAGCAGTGGGCGGCTCAGCAGCGCCACTTTGACCAGGAGCAGGAACAATGGCGATGCCAGCAAGAAGCCGAGGATCAGATGCGCCAGTTCATGGCTCGTTTTCCACAGTACTGCCCCCCACCGCAGTGAGGTTTCCACACATCTCCGTGATCTTTTCCCACAAACTTATTCTTTCCTTTGTATCGAATAAGTTTGGGGGAGGGGGATGTGATCGGTCGATGTGTGTCTTTTCTCTTCTCTACCTCCTCATGTATCTCTAACTGCTCTACTCTGCTCCTAATTGTATTTGACTGCACTTGATTTGTCTATCTGAAACCAGCAAACTGTTATCATTTACTTTTTTTCATGTACTTTCCGTTAATTGCTGCTAGGTCTGTAATTGGGAGCTCTGTTAATTTTTATTGGTATTTGTAATGGGATCAAATTGGTACTTGGTTGGTGGATTATCTGCATTACTAATCGAGTTCATGATGACAAATTTTTCTTTCTCGTGAAACTTACACTTATTATTTGCACATGACTTTATGAAGTGCCGCCATTTGTGGAATCAATTTTGGCCTCTAGGATATGCTCATAGCCCTGTGAGAATTTTGAGCCTGTGTTTGTTTGGTTTTGAGTGAGTCACTGTATACTGTACCTCTAGAACTTGCTCTGGTTTCTGTCTCAAAACTGCAATAGGGGAGGTCAAGAACTTAGAAATGATTTTAGGCCATCGTTTCATTAGCCAAGTCAAACCCTAACACTGTCCTAATACATACTCCTTTGTTAGCCCAGTTGAGCCTGAATACCTTTCTTTCTTAAACCGGATGATAGAAGGTGTGGATGGAATTGTAAGGGTATCTGTTGATGATAGGTAGTGAGATTGAAGAGTTTTGTGGTAGTACGTGTCCAGAAGCCTTGGGATGGACAAGTATAGTAGTCTTGCTTGGGGATATAAGTATAAAAGAGACTGCCACCCAAATAAAATGCATAACGAGTGCACAAGTGTTTTTGAATGAGTCGGTGTAGTATATGTCCAAAATAATCTTGTAGTGGACAATAAAAAAAAAGGGTGATGAAAAAACAAGTAAATACACAAAGTGTGTAAAATGTTTTTGTTGGTTTTATTAATGCACAGAGTGTGCATATTGTGTCTGTTGAATTAGTAATGCACAAGAGTTATGCATATGATTTCGTTGTTGAGTCTGAATCCTACTGAATTGCATTTATGGGATGCGTCCTGTTTCAGTTTAATTATGTTTATTGTTTGAGTCAGTCAGTTAACAAGTATGGTATGTGATGAGGAGTACTTGGGTGAATGGAGTTATAAGGTTGTAATTATTCAGTTACTTAGCCAAATTTTCCATACCTTTCACCAATGTGCCTACATTAGAACCTAAAATAAAGACCTTTTTTTATCTTTGTTCTAACATTCCCAAGAGTCAGTAGAGAGTTTAGAAGATGAGCAAGCCTATGGCAGGAAAGTTGTACAGTTGACTATAGAGAGTATACACTCGCCTTTCTTACAATTCGAGTGACAATTTGAGTGATACACGATCCTGTGAGGAGCAGATTTCCAGTGGCCGAGATTGAGACTGTGATTGTTTGCACTAAATTTATGATTGTTGCAGTGTTGGTGTGGGAATCACAACCCCATGTTGTGTCTGAAACATATTTTGATCAATTAATGCACCCCTCGTGTTTATTCTTACCTATTTGAGTTCTCTTCATTGTTCGAGAACGAACAATAGTTTAAGTTTGGGGGGTTGATAAACACTCATTTTGTGCATTTTACTGATGTGAATCTGATCACTTTTGACCTTAGACTAAACCATTATGTGATGATTTCATATATTTTTTCATATTCTTTAAAGAATTATTACGTTTGGGTTGGTTTTTGGTTGTTTACGCAGATTTCACGAACAACTGAGGCGTTTACAAGATTTGACTAAGTATCAAGGGGCCAATCGATGCTAACTTGCATCGAGAAAAGGAAGAAGTGAGAAAAGACCGAAGAAAAAGCAGAATTTCTGTTCGTGACAAAATCGGCGACCCAATTACAATATCGGCGATCGCCGAATATGTCCCTGGGTCGCCGATTTTGCAATTTTGCCTGTTTGTTACGGCGCGAATTTGGCGACCCACACCGCAACTTCGGCGATCGCCGAGCGGGTTTTTGGGTCGCCGAACGGGTGATTTTGATGAATTTTTGGTCCAAATCCCATATCTTTTCAAATCAAAGGGAGATAAGTATAAATAGGATTTCCCAAGACTCAAAAACGTTCCTTTCACCATATTTTCGAGTTCTAAGAGCCAGAGAGAGCTAAAACAACACAAGACTTGAAGAGCAAGATTGAAGATTGAAGATCGAAGACTACGGGTTTTGGGTTTTCATATTTTCTGTATTCTTGACTCTTTACTTGATTGTTTTCATGGAATTTATCTTGATTGGCTAAATCCCTTTGTGGATTCTAGGGTTTTAAAACTTGATGAATTGCATTTAATTGTTTATGTGATTTGATTTTCCTTTTCCATCTACGTTCTAATTTTATCTGAGCTTTTCATTAATTACATGAGACTGGCCATCGATTGTAATTCGAATTGATAGTTGTTGAACCGAGAGGTCTAGGTTATCAATTAAGACGCAGATTGATTAGATTTGGTAGGACAATTATCCGAGAGGAATTTGAACTATTAAAGGGTTTTGAAAATCTAAGGTTTTATCAAGAGTAAAAGTCCTTTTGCGCATCCGAGAGGAGTCACTAGGTCCTTTATTTCCATATTATGGTTAAGAGTCCGAGAGGGTCGCCTGATAACATTTATGGGATTAACTCACGTTTTTGGAAATTAAATTGGAATCGGATTATATAAATGATTATTTGATAGTTCTTCAAAGTGGATTACCCTGGAATCCTAGTTTCTCTTATTTTCCCAATTCTAATAACTCACCTGTTTATTTTAATTATTGCCTATTTTTGAATAAATCAAACTCTTTATTCGGATCGTCTAAATAGTAATAAAATAATTGTGTTTTAGTGCTTGAGTGTATTTCGAGCCTGCAATCTTTGTGTTCGATAAATTATTACTTGCCCTCTGCAGTGGTCTGTACACTTGTAGTTTTAGCGTGTTGCAAAATACGCTATCAGATGCCAAGGAACAAGATCTTGATTCCAAACAACAGGAGTTAGATGCTCAACGACGACAGTTGGAACAAAATAAGCACATGTTCATGAATCGTCTATCTCAACTTCAAATTCATGAACAAGAAATCAAAGCTGAGCTCCAGCGTCAGGAAAAGGAAGCTGCTGAGTTGAAACGTCAAGAAGAAGCTGCTGAGCTAAGACGTCAGCGAGAAGCCGCAACAACAGCAGCACTCCAGAAAAAATTGGACGATGAAGCTGCTGAGCTGAAACGTCAACAAGAAGCTGCTGAGCTGGTACGTCAGCAGAAGGCTGAAGCGGATAAACACTAGAGATTACAGGCCGAAGCTGCTGCCGAAAAGGCCAAATACGATGCTGCAGCCCCAGCACAAAGACAGGGGGAAGAAACAGAACCGCACCAACTTCTTCCTCCACCAGAGGCCTCTACTACTTCCTCTCAAAGTCAATCCCAAGACAACTCTAGAGCACTAGCTACAGTTGAAAGAGTTATGTCTCCCAATCCGCTCTCAGTAGCAGTTAACTCTCTACCCTACAATGCTCTGAATCAAGCAATAGGCCTTCGAATGGAACAACAAATGTCCCTTGTTCTTGATATTGTCAAAAAGGGGGAAGAGAGAAGGGATGAGTCGTTAAAGCTGCAGTTGATCTTGTTTGATCAAAAGCGAGAAGAGGAACAGTGAAGATGTGATGAGGAATACAGAAAACAGGAAGAAGAGCACAGAAAGCGGAATGAAGATATCAATATGAAGCTGAATCTTCTAATGGCTGCCAGAGAGGAAGACAGGAAACATCTCTCAGATGTAACAACAGTCCTCAAGGCGCAACAAGCTAGTCTGCTGGCCATATCTACCGCTACTGCAACTTCAACTTCCTCAAAACCAAAGGACGCAGATTCCTTGAATCAGGAAAAGGAGAAGGAGTAGAATCAAGACAAAATAGAAAGGTCATGAATTCTTTCCATTTTGCCCTGTTTTGAGTCTTGATTATCTTTTTGAATGTCTTTCATTTCTGAAGTTTGTTCATGTACTTGTAATCGATGATATCTATATGAAAATGAAAAACTGTTAGTTTGAAGACAATCACTCATTGTCTCTTTCCTTGATTCTTATCTTGCTGAATTCACATGTTCCAGTGTGATCAACGACTTCTTCCTATTGCTCTAAATGAATTAATTTCAACTGATGAGAATTATCCCATTTAGGGGGAAGATCATTTAGAGTAGGTCGAGTGTAGAAAAGGCACAGGTCTGAGTAGTGGTAGACAAGAAAAAAATGTAAACTCAGATCAACTGCATCTTCTTACCGACAGATAGACTTAGAGGTATGGTTTTGACAATATCAAAAAGGGGGAAATTGTTAGGTATTGATGTAGAAATCCTACCTTAATTTGATGTTTTGATGTGTCAAAACTACATACCAAAGTCTAGGACTTAGAGTTATTACCTCATGTAATCCTTGTATAGGATATTTGAGTTGTAATAGTCTAGGAAGAAGAAAGTAAACAAAACTGTGGGACAGTTTTGAAGAAGACATTCGGACAAAAACTATCTTGACTAAGAAGATGAAGACGAGCAGAGCAAGGTCACAAAAACTGTGAATACAGTCTTCACACGAAAACTGCTAAGAGGAACTAGCAGTTTTAGAACAAGACAGTTTTGCATCAGGGAATGCGTATATGATAAGATGTCGAACAAGTCGCAAGGGAACATCAAAGAAGTCAATGATAAATGATCAGACAAATACTAAGTTGCGACTGGCGTACAACGTTTGACGTTTGACACACAAGTACAAACTGCTCTTAAAAGCAGTACATTGTAGCAGAAAAAGGCGAGAGATAAGCGACTTGTCAGAAGAGCAAGGCTTTTGATTGGACATCCTCTCCAATGTCTCTACCGGCTATTTTCTGGTGCTCACCTATAAATAGCAGGAACAACAGAGACTTAAGAACCTTTGCCTCTCTGCTCATCTGATTACAAACGTTGATTTGAATCTCCAACATACTATTGTCTCTCATCTGGAACTGAAGTAAAAGCATTAAACGCTCTCAAGAGAGAAGACATTGCTGTCGTAGTTCAGTTATTGAACACATTGCATTCATTGCTACGGAGTCTGAGGAGATTCACTGTGCGATGTTGTTTCTACTAGGATTAAGTCAACATACCTAATCTAGTATCTTGGTGTTCTTACTTTCTACATAAGAACACAGCAGTCTGGTCTTTGCAAAGGGAGAACATGTTATCACGGGCTACTGCCAATCATTCGACGTTCTAGAAAGAACACAATCATCCAACCTACCGAAGAAGGAAAAGGGAGGTTTGTCCTCAGTCCAACTTCAAGCCGGTCCACAGAGAAGACGCAGAGCCTTTGATGGACTGAAGTAGGAGTGAATTACAACTACCTGGGTGAGTGACCCATCTCGCTGTGGATAGAGGTTTCTACAGCAGCTGGCTATAGATCGTGAGGATTGTATCTTCATAACTTAGTGAATTACCGGATCTGATATCCGAAGAGTGGACGTAGGACTTAAGGCTCCGAACCACTATAATATCCTGTGTTGTTTACAGTTTTATTTACATTCCGCACTTTACAGTTCTCTAAGATATCTTGAAACCTTCAATACTTACTGCGTAAGTGTTGAAGCGTATAAATTGTCTACTGCTTAAACTTGTAAAACTGTTATTCAAATCTACTAGCTAAAATCAAACTGTGTTTCTAAAAACTATTAATCACGAACTACAATAGAAACTGAATGGTCTATGCTTTGAGTGTATTTTAATTGATTAATTACTTCTGCTGCACATTTTTTGTACTTTGATCTGGGACCAACAGAGTCTTTAGCGATCGTGCCCGTATAGTATGAAAGATACTACGGGTTAGTGCACTGTGATGTTATCAAGCTAGGGGTCGCGCCCTACTTGGACTAGTATCGTGATTGTGATAGGCGGCGTCCTCCCAATCACATGATTTTTGCAAATAGTTTAACTGTGTAAAAGAGCTAGCTCATTCATAAAATATTTTAGTGCCATGGGAGGATTTCAAACTTAAAACCCCATGTGAAATCTGATGAAAATGGTAAGACAAAACTATATATGTATGTTTTCGGGCACATGTTCACTAAGTACAATTTGTACTTAGCCCCTTGCATTATTTCTAAAATGCACAGGATAAAAGAAAATTTGAAGCAAGAGTACGAGGTAGCAGAGGAGTGGAGCTGAAGACTCATCTTTTGTAATAGTTAGATGTCGAAGTATGTATCTTCATTTACATACTTCATTGATAACTTTCTGCTGCCAAACTCATCGTCTTTTGTTAGACTTTTGATTTTTGTTAAACTCTGATTACTTGATTACTCAAGAAGCCAAAATCCCTTTTTGAGGAGGCACTTTTATGATCTTTCGATATATTTGGGATACGTGTGATGATTTCTATCTTATTCACTTGATTTCCTCTTATTGATTTATATCCCAAATGCATGTCTTGTACCCGATGTGCCTCAATTCTCTGATTTATATCTTGTTTATAAATCGGGGCGTGACATTATATATATGGATAGATAAGGATACATGGATGAGATATATGCTTAGATATGGTTAAAATAGATGTGGGTAGATATATGGATGAATATGATATGGATAATTATGAATGAGATAGATATGGATATAGATATGGATGTGGATAGATGAGATATGAATGAAATAGATATGGATATATGAATGAGACATATATGGATGGATATGATAGGATATTAATAAGATATATATGGATAAATATTAGTAGATATGGATAAATATATGGATTTGATAGAAATAGATAAATATGAATGAGATAGATATGATATGATATAGATGAGATATGGAGAAATATTGATGATATAGATACATAATAAGATGGAAACACAAAAATAATAATTATAATAATAAAAAAATAAATAATAATAAAAAACAAAAATAACAAAAACTGGCACGAAAAAAATGAAGTGGACAAGATACGAACGGACAAAAGATCATGGATGATAAAGACTCAGTTTTTTGACACACGAAACAAGACAAAACACGACACAAAATGAACTGAAAGGAAAAGAAAAGCACGACCTGGCTCTGGATACCAAAATGATACGATCCTCGCCGGGAAGGTTTAGATTGCATCTTAGGAACAAGAGTTGACACGACGCGGAAACGACACGAACAAAACTGGAACTGAAAAACGACAATAGGATGGAAGTCCAGTAACCCTAATTCAACCTTTCAAATGACATATTCCACACGAATCTCATATATGCCCCCAGGAAGCCGAAGAACTAATGACGCAGAACGGTAGAAGACACCACAATCGGATGTGTAAGTCCGGTTGATAAGTCAAATATTGAATTTCAAGGTACTCCACAGAAATTCGAGAGCTTTCAGATAATTGGAAAATAAACTCGTAATTTTTATTTACTGGAAATTGAAAACTGAAAACTGAATTACAATGAAATTATGAAGCTCTATTTATAGGGAGAAAATCAAATCTAATCCTAATCAAACTAGAAAATCAAATCAAATCCTAATAAATCTATAAATCAAATATTGGTAAAAATCAAATCTAACAATATCCAAGATATATCAAAACAATTCAAATCTTCTCTTTTCTTCAACGATATCTTGATACATCTTTATTCTCATAAATTGCAACTTTAATAATTTAATTAAGTCCAAACGACTTTATTAAATTCTTCAATTTTGGACCCTTCAGTATTTAATTAAGACCAAATGACTTAATTAAATTCTTTAATATTGGACCACCTTGATTCTCATCAATCATATAGTATTTCACAATAATTTAATAAAAAGTACTTTCAAAGATTATTATCTTAGTCAATTAACTTTAAGTCATCTATAGACCAACAACTATTATTGAGGAGTAAAAATTAAACTTCTTGCATTTATTTGTTGTAATTTGAGATGTATTTTGTTGTTTCAATATTCTTACCACAAGAATCAACTTTATAGTCTATTTAGTTAATTGTGCTTGGACACTTGCTCTCCATCCATCAATATTTAAAAAAATATATATGAACAATTTGATAGTGTGATACATTAATATTATTTTTATTATTATTTTAGTTTGCATTATAGTTTGGATTTTATTTTTTAAAATTCTATTTAATTTTACAATATAGAGTAATACACCAATATTTTTGCACATGTAGTTTGGGATCCTAATATTTCCATATTTTATTTTACTTTATGGTATATCTTAACATACAAATATTATTTAAATTTTATTTAATTTATTACTTATAAGGATATTATATTTTTATATATTTGAACGGTGTTATGAAGTATTTCTAGCTGTTGTTATATTATGATGTGTCAAATAATGTATAGAAACCACCAGTTTAGAATGTCTCTTGATTAGCTCTAGTCTATGCAAAACATGTAAAGTCTTGTATATGATACCAATTGAGTTGTAATAGAGCCAATAAAGAAAAACTAAAAATCCTCCAGTTTGGTCTCACAAGGTGATAGAAGAAACTGGCTACAATCCTTAGTAACAGTTTGTAGATTTCTCATAAAGAAAACTGGCTAGCGCCACTAGCATGAAACCGGCCAGTTCATTCACGCCTATCACTCTCGCGCACAGAGACACAGAGAACAAGCCAGTAAGAATCCTCTCGAAGGCTATATTTTAAGAATGGAAAGTCTGAATATTATGGTGTTGGACAAGTTTTAATTTCTAGGACCGACTAGAAGAGTCATTCTGACACATAGTACGATGTCGACATCCTGTGTCAGAAAAGCTGGAGCAGGTGCAGACTTTCTGCAAAAGCAACCTATCTTTTGCAAAAGAGAGACGCTGATTGGACTTCATCCAAAATGTCTCTCGACAGCTACAAATTCAAACTTTGTCTATAGATAGATGAAGTGTCCGGAGAAGAGTAGTTTCAGACGGTCTAACAACTTACAAATTTGCTGGAACTTCTTGCAGTAACCAAACATTAAAAAATGCTTGAAGCTTTATACGTTCGAGGCTATTCCATAGCTTATCGTGTGTCATCTTGGGCACAAGAATTGTTGCTATCAAAGCACAAATTATTTCTTTGGTGTTCTTACTCTCATTGTAAGAACATAACAATCACATCTTCTCTCCAAGCTGTGATTCTCATGGGTATCTAGCCAAACGGATCAACGGTTCAAGGAAGAACCTTCCAGAGATAGAGGTTGCGTGGTGCGCCCACACTTCAAATCTGCGAGGTAGAGGAAGCAACGAACTACACGAGTGAGCAAGTGGACTGGTGGATGCTGGCATTTATTAGCTTGCGATAGATCATGAGAATCCTTATATTCCAAAACCTAGTGTATTCTAGACTTAAGGTCTGAAGAGATGACATAGAACTCTTGTGTTCGAACCTCTATAAACTCTTGTGCATTTACTTCTTTATTTACTTTGTCGTAAGGATTTAAAACTCAACACTATCTAAGTGTTGAAGTATACTTGAAACCTGAACTAATTATTAAACTTGTTAATCTTAAATTTTCAGAAACACAAACTGATGAGTAATAACTAGTTTGTGAGTGCAAGTTTTACTACAAAATTTCAGCTGCGTGTACAAACTCTGATCTCAGAACCAACATACTGTTTTAATATGTTCTACCTTTTATCAAGTAAAAAAAATGATCCTCCTTTTACACAATTGTAGTTTTTTTTCCTTAAAAATATTAATGATAATGAGAATTTATTAATTATTTAATTTTATTCATTCAACTTTAACAAATAAATATAAATTAAAATGTCCTTTGTTACATGACTAATCTATTAATAGATTTGTACATGAAACTATTTGTGCAAAAATATCATTTCCGTAGTTAATAAATATGATCTCTTAATTAATTTTTATTGAAAATAACTAAATAGAGAAAAAAATTATCATTGAATTTTTCTTTAAAAAAATATGAGAAAATTGGTGATATCTATAACAGTATATTTATAATTTTCATATGAAGTTTCCGGCTTTGTTTTATATAAACTTTTCATTTTCATATTATTATTTTAATTGTGTTTTAACATCAACAACATTTTTCTTATATGTTGGTTTTGTTTTAATATAGATATTGATACTTTTATTTTAAGTACATATCTGAATAAATTATATATGCGGTGAAATATTATTGGATAAGTTTAGTATTTTGCGTAAATCTTTATATAATATTTAATTAGTATAAATTTAAGCAAATTACATAATATTTTTACTAAAATATGTGAAAGTGATTATACATAAACTTGGAAACCTTTATGTAGTTATATATGC
>JAPKLW010003948.1:8690-32737 GCA_026898455.1 Plectranthus barbatus
GAGAATGACCTTTAGTATGAGAAATGAGAATAAATCTCAACCTCTGATCTTGTCATTTCAACGCTCAAGATGTATTTAATTACGTGTGCAATTTTGGTCAATTATCATGCATTAAAGGACAATATAGTAATTAAATACAATGAATGATAATTTTCAAGCCTGCATTTTAACTAAGATTTTTTTCATTTTAAAGGCATTATCCTTCATTAACATTACATTGTGAAATAAAATGTTCTATATCTCTACTTATGATATTTTATCTTCAATATTGTGCATAGGAAACATGCATTATATCTCATTACGAAAAAAAATTATCTCTCTAATAAGGAAATATTGTATGTATCAAAATTTGGATATTCATATCTAATCTGATATAGAAATATTATTATAAATAAAGATTATTTGATTTTCTAAATTGATATATATATAGTTTTTAGTATGAGAAATGAGAATAAATCTCAGCCTTTGATTTTGTGATTTCAACGCTCATGATCTATTTCACTCCGTGTGCAGTTTCCTCGATTATCTTGCAGTGTTGCAAAATTAAGGTTATTTTTGTAATTTTAGTTTTTTTTAAATCTGAAATAGTATCTCATTAGATTTTTTATTCCTTTCTTCGCGTGATTTGATTTCTTCTTCCTTCTTCGTTCGATTTGATTTATATTTCTTCTGTCGATAAAATTTTTTTCTTTGTTTTTGGATTTTGCATTCGTGTTCGGTCTCGACTTTGTTAATTGTGCATGAATATAGTTTTGAAAATTTATTTTATTCAGATCGAAGTTCATTTTCACTTTTATATTGTGCATCTTTAGTGTTAAATTTATGCAATTTTGTATCTTACAGATTTTTTATTCCTTTCTTCACGCAATTTGATTTCTTCTTCCTTCTTCGTTCGATTTGATTTATATTTTTTCTGTCGATCAGATTTTTTTTGTTTCTGGATTTTGCATTCATGTTCGGTCTCGACTTTGTTGATTGTGCATGAATATAGTTTTAAAAAATTTATTTTATTCAGATCGATGTTCATTTTTACTTATATATTGTGCATCTTTAGTGTTAAATTTATGAATTTTTGTATCTTACAGGTTCATTTATTCCAAAGTGTGTTGATGAGATGAGGGCAGAGTTTTTAGAACTGTTGATGATGGTATTGAGTTTTATAGGGACTATGCTCGTGGTACTGCTTTGAAGAAGAAGATGTTTGAAAGTTTTTATGGTTGATCGGTTCCTGAAAATATTGAAGTGTTGCCTCCAATTATTTTGAAAACCAAAGGCAGTGGAAGTCGAATTGCTTCGAGGAATGAGAAAGCTCTTAGAATGTTGGATAAACCAATGAGAATGTGTGCAAAATGTAAAAAGTTGACATATCGTGATTCATAGAATTGTGTCAAAGTCAATAAGAATGTAACCAAAAATGCATGATAGAATTCTTATAGATGCACGTTGGATGGTCAAAAATGAACTTACGACAGTTAATGCGGTGTAATTTTATTTTTTTAATTCCTATTTAAGTGAAAATGAAGTAAACCGAGCTAAAAATGAAGTAAATCGGGCTTAAAATGCAGGTTGTTGTTTGTGTTTGAGTATTTTTAGCTTTTACTGCAGGATATTGGGGCAAAAATGTTGCATTTTTCAATTTGCTGAGAATGAATCCTATTCGTCGATTTGATGAGATGGACGCGCGAGATCTATTCTTATTTCTCACAGTAACTCCTATTCTCACCTGATCACTACCCTATATATATATAATTTATCTGAATATTCTTACCATGTCTACTCAAAAGAATCATAATCTTATTTGTGCATCATCAAAATAATTCAAGTTCATGTTAAAAGTTAACGTGTAAATTTTGAATTTTTTCTGAGTCGTGACGATCATTAATATCGAAATAAAGCAACGAAATAATTTGAATCTCACTATGTTACATAAATAAAATGTACATTGATGTAATTTATCTTAAAATAAGTTTATTATATATATATATATATATATATATTTATCAAATATTCATTCTAATATTATTGCATTGCATAAAATAAAAAATTATATTCTCAACTTATTTTATCATAAAAATGTTCATTATATCTCTATATAATATGCATTTTCTGAAGGAATATAATGCATTTTATGCATCATATCGTGCATTTTAAGTATGATTTCATGCATTTTAGGTATATTTTTTTGCATTTTACGAAAATCAATGTGTTGTTACGAGATTTATGTATAGAATCACTATTTTTTTCGTTAAGGTTTTCGTTCTCTAAATTTATCCAATAAGGATTTTGTTTGAAAGATAATTAAATTATCTTTAATTTGATATGTAATATATGAAAAATGAATTTAAATTGAGTGAGTTATGATCATTTAAAGTTTTTAGAATTTTAATTAGAGGATAGAGAAAAAATTTTACAAAATTATCCTTAAAATCGAATAATGCACAATATACTACAAAAAATGAACACGGAAATTTTTAAATCTTGAGCGATATTAAAACTTATTCTCATATGATCACCACTCTCTCTCTCTCTCTATATATATATATAGAGGTGCATTCAAGTCTGAACATGTGTCCATGAATGAACAGAGACCAAAATCCAGCTCTTGATTTCGAAAATAGACATCCCTGATTTTCATTGTCATTTATCATTGTCGATAGTTTCTTCTATCATTAAAAGAGCAAATTAGTACTAAACGGAAAAAATTGAAATAAAATTAAATCTGTATGCTGATTTTTTGGATTTAATTACCAAAACAAATCCCCATAATTTTTTCCATTATTATCTTATAAATTGGAAAGAGAAATAAGATCATGTTGCATATTTTGGGGTGCGTGATGACCGCAGAAACGGTGAGCAAATAATATTTTTACACCCGAAGGTGGTCGATTCCACAGGGACTGTACAACGAAACACCCAAAATACTAGCCACAATTTCTAGAACAAAGAAGTTTGAGGAATTTAGAAAAGAGATTTTGTTTTGAAAATTAAAGATAACAATGCGATAAAAAAAACAATAAAGGAAAGCACAGATCCTAGGGCAGATAATCTAATCACCAACATGCAATTTCAATCAACTCGGCAATGGGGAAAACATCAGATTTTAATGGATTAAATTCCTTGGTCTGGCAATTTAAATCTTAGATTACTAAATAGTGACTTTATCCTCTCGGTCTCAAGAACACCAATTCAGTTAATCTCAATAATTATCTAATTAATTCCTATGCAAGTTTCTTCCTTTTGAGACAGAAAACCAGCATATTTAATTCTCTCTTCCTATTAATAATTTTCACCTCTTGGTCCTTCAATTGATAACTTTAAACCTAGACTCTAATTCACCTCTCAGTCCATCTTTTAATCTAGATTATTAAATTAATTGCAGAGAATTAAACCATGCCAAGAGAGTCAATTTTAATTATGCATGCATCAGAAAAGATAAATCATAACAGGTTCTAGCCACAAAACATGACTAGAAATAAAGAAAACATATTATTACCTTAACAACTGAAATAGGAACCTTGAATGTCTCTAAAAACTCCAAAGCTCAATGTAAAAATCAGGGATCAAAAGTCTGAAAAACGTGTGTCATATGTTCTATTTATAGAGGAGAGAAAAAGACCTAATCTAGGTAGTGGGCTAAAATAACAAAAACTGCCAAAACAGGCTAAAAATTCCATGTCGGGCTTCTGTGTCGATCGACAGGGAGCCTGTCGATCGACACAAGTGTCAAGTCAAAATTCGTGTTATTCTTGTGTCGATTTCCCATCTTTGTTGTCCCCATCGATCGACAGGGCTGCAAGTGTCGAGCTCTTCTTCGTACCATGCCCTCGATTGACATCCGACCTCTGTGTCGATCGACACAGAGGTCCTGCTTCAAGATTTTGGCTTCGTCTTCCATCTCTGGTCGACTACCCGTGCGTCAATCAAAGCGGCACTTCATGTAACTCGGCTCTTTCATCATTTCACCTCTTTTTCGCCCTAAATAACTGCAAAATCAACCATGAAAGACATAAAACCCTCTAAAACAGTCAAATGCACAGAAATAACTAAAAACATAATAAAATGAACTTGAAACAATGGAGAAAAATATAGATAAGTGAGTAATAATATGAGTTAATCAAACCCTTCAAACTTGAATATAAGACTGTCCTCAATCGAAGAAAAGAAGAAAAGAAATCTCAAGCAATTGAAAGTGCAATGCCTCACAAGATTCATCACAATCTAGGTTCATCAATTCTCATCACACAAGCAATTTGAAAGAGATAAGATATTCATCAACTTTGGAAGACTCACAAGAAGGTGAATCGCTCATTCACACAAGTGTTTAGGTTTCAATGAAAGCACTCACAACATATATGAAGAAATTTCTACCATAGGCTTGCAAAAGTTCTAGAATCTCCACTGCTTATTTGTGCACACAAGTCAAGCATCAGAAAGGACTTTGATTAGGTCGTAATGTAGGCTTTTTGTGAAAGGTAGGGAAATATGGCCAAGTGACTAAAATCAATCAAGTTGTACACCCTAAATCAATCTAAACCACCATCTATCAACATCTACCATTCTCCTCAAATATTACAATCAAGTTCTTTCTTTTTTTTTTTTTCTTTTTCAAGCTCTTTTTTTTAATCTCTTATACCCTTTCAAAAGTTTTGCAATTACAAACACACATTTTTTTCTAAGGGCTTATGAGACTTCTAATTTTTTATTTTGAGCTATACAACCTTTCATCTTTTATTCACCACTATACTACAATTTTCTTATCCACATCACACATATAACCACCATTTTCTTCCTTAAATGTTATATGAGGCCAAATCTCAACCATTTAATTTTTTTTATCTTGTGGTCCTCATATTTTATCAAATTATGAATTTTAAATTTACATTTCCTTATTCTTACATTAAGAGTTATATGGTCTTTTATCAATCTAATTAAAATAGACTTTGAATATTTTCCATAACATAATTTCATTATTCACGATCTTCCCTACTTTGTTTCTTCGCCTGCGTGTTTGGATTCATCGCGATGTTTTGCCTGCACGGGAATTATCCATTGTTGTTCGTCACCGTCTAATTCATCAGTTATTATCCACGGTTTGTTCGTCTACATCAATAGTGGTTTGTTGTCGTCACAAATTTTAGTTATTATCTACGGTTTGTTTGTCTGCATTCACGGTGGTTCATTGCGTCACAATCGTTGGTTGTTATCCATGGTGGTTCATCAACATTTTCACAACAGTGTGCAGTTTTTTAAAATTTCTAGAGCAATTTTTTTATCTTCACAATTGTTGCAAACATGAATAATGTAATACACATGCGACACATAATGTACCACCCGAGGGACATATAATGTACCACTCATGCCACGTTTTATCTATATAATGCATTGTGTTCTGTTTTTGTTGCAATCCATTTTTGTTGCCCATTTTTGCACCGTTGTTACAAGCATGAATAATGTAATACACAGGCATCACATAATGTACCACTCAGGCCCCAGTTTATCTATATAATGCACTGGTTCTATTTTTGTTACGATCCATTTTTTATTTTTGCACTGTTGTTATTGACATTAATAATGTAATACACATGCAACAAATAATGTATCACTCAGGCGACACATAATGCACCACTCCGATAATGTTTTATCTATATAATGCACTGTATTCTATTTTTTATCATGCAATTGCTGAGAAACATACATGGATAATATAATACATAGGCGACACATAATGTACCACTCAAGCGATACATAATGTACCACAAAGGCCCCATTTTATCTATATAATGCATTGCGTTCTATTTTTGTTGCGATCCATTTTTGTTACCCATTTTTGCACTGTTGTTAGTGACATGAATAATACAATACATAAGCGACTCATAATGTACCACTTAGAAACCTTTTTTGTCTATAAAATGCAATCGCAACAGTGAAATCAAGATTATTCCCATTTTTTTTTACGAAAAATATCGAAATAAGGTAAATATAATGTCATTACATTATTCTCTATATTATGGTACATCATTTAATTTTAGCTATTATATTATTTAGTTGCAATGCGATTATCTTATTCGGAATATATGCAATAGGGATTGCGTTTGAAAGATAATTAAATTATCTTTAATTTGATATATAATATGTGAAAAATAATTTAAATTGAGTGAGTTATGATTATTTAAGGTTTTATAAGAATTCTAGAGGAGAGAGAAAATGAGGATGTGCTACATGTTTCACGCTAATTACAAAAAACTTGTTATAAAAATTACTATTATACCCCGATAATGTAGCATGTTTCTTTAGATAATGCACCAAAAATTTTGATTTTCAAATTAAATCAAGATCGTCTAAATTTAAATCTAATGGCTGGATTTTGGACTCATATAACATAGGGGAGATGGGTAACCATATAATGCATATGGTTACTCATATCCTATGTTATATGAGATCAAAATCTAATTATCAGATTTGAATTTGGACGATCTTGATTTAATTTGAAAATTCAAAGTTTTGGTGCATTATCTAATGAAACATCCTACATTATTTGGGTATTATAGTAATTTTGATACCAAGGATTTTGTTATTACGTGAAACATGAATCACATTCCTCAAAGTTGCATTTTTTCTCTCCTCTAAATATTTTATAAATCTTTAAATAATCATAATTCACTCAATTTAAATGTTTTTTTTACGTATTATATATCAAATTAAAGATAATTAATTATCTTTCAAACGAAATCCCTATTACATATGTTGAGAATAATATATTCGTAGTAAAACTAAATAATGTAATAGCTACAAGTACACAATGCAACATAATACAAAGGATAATGTAATGATATATGTAAAGGTACTGTATGAATATTTTGTTCTTAATGTTACACTATGTGTGATATTATTTGTACATTATATGTCAACTGAATGGTACATTACGGAATGTGTTGCACTTTTTCCTCTCACCTCATCTCGTCTTTGATACAGGTACATTATGTGTGCGGAATAATAGACAAATCGGAACATTATTTAAGTTTTGAGTGCTACATTATCTATGACAAATATGGTGCATTATTTATTTACAATTTAAACATTATACAAAAACCTGGCGTCATATTTAAAAAATAAAATAAAAACACGTTATTCGAGATAATGTAGTAGATAAAGAATAAATAATGTATCAACTATCATATAAATAATGTAACATCTACATAGTTAAAAACTGCAACTAAAAATGTGAAATAATTTCGTGCCTGAATTTACTACTTTAACATAAAGAGTTAGCACATAAGATTACTAACATATATTGAAACATAAAACTTACGCAAAATAAATTGTCACAAGTTTATTTCTAAACTTGTGAGTACCTTACCAGATGTATAACACTATGAAAACCAATTACACAGATATGTTAAAGTGGTGCTCAAGTTTAATAGAAACGTGTTAGTGTTAAAGATTTAGAAAAGCTTAACAGGTAAACACAGAATAAAGTACGCAACGGATTTAAAATATGTTCTATGATTTATTGCTAAACCCCAGAGTGTCTCGTGGCGAAAGTGATTTCGCTAAATTACAATTGAGTTTTGCAAAGGAAATCAAAGACAACAAATGACTCAAATTTATTCTAAGTTCACTCTTTAGAATAAGTTCGATTACAATACTTACTAACCAACCTAAACGACACCAAGCAGCACTTCTTCAATTGTTGGATACACTCTCTAGAGATCGCCTCTATGCTGGTATGGAGGTTTTCGAATATTATGGAGTAGTAAGGGTGAAGGACCGAAGAGTTTGTAGAACTTCTCGTAGGATTTTGAATAGAATCAGTCGCTCAACCTCTTCAATCTTCGATCTTCCTATTTATTAAGTCTTGGAGTGCACGTACACCGATCCCACGTCCTTGAGGTCGTGGGTCGCTCTCTTTCCACGTCCACTTGCTCCTTTGCACAAAATATAAGCTCCACAATAGCTCACGCGAGTGGTGGTTTGAATCGTGGAGGCACTCCCCTTTATTTTACCTAGAATAATAGTAAATATAATAATATATGGTTAGGATACATAATATACACAACCCTTGAAAAGTAAGACCTAAAAACATATAGAATTAGGGTTGAAATATTCGTCCCTAAAAGTTAGGAAACGGTTGTAACCAACTCCTAGCAGACAACGAAGTATAACATTAACATGTATGTGTCAAACTTCGATGTTAAACATAGAAATGTTTAACAACCAAAATCTCTGACACTATCAATCTCCCCCTTAATGTCATACTTCCTGCTGCGATTCCATACTTCCACTTAGCATAAGTTCATGGTTCAACCATTATAAATAACAACCTACTAAATTATGGATCATCCATAGCAAAGAAAACATTAAATATTAAACGAGTAGAAAGGAGGTTAAAGGGATAAAAGAGCTCCCCCATAATGTTGTCCTTTAGTTATCCTTCCACGCTCCTGTTCAAAGTGTTCCCTGCTTGTCGATCAATCATAACATAAATGAACAAATCATATGAAACTAAGAATGATAAGCTTAAACATCAAAATGTCACATTATGGTGTTAAACATAAGTGTAACTCCGACACCAACAATAATTTTCTCCCCCTTAAGCTTATCCTTCCAGTTTCCATTCCAAACCAAAGCATGGGATAACCATGATAAACCTAACATGGTATAACCATGATAAAACATGGAGCAACCATGATAAACCTTCAATACTAAATCTCATGATGTCGCCCCCTGAATGGTAGCTGGAAAGCTGGAAGGAAAGCTTAAAACTTCCACCTTTTATTTAATTTGTCGTGGTAGTCAGTTTAGTGCATTCACTTGGAAGAGAATGTTGCTTCACCATCATGACTATCAACACTCATTTCATAGGAAATATATTTAACTCAGATCAGCACAACTTCCATCATGTTCTTGAACGTCTTTGTATTTAGTGAGTGTGTAGATGAGGCAGAGGTGCAACAACACAGTTGACATCAGACTTAGTGAGAGCCCTGCAGATGTTAAAGAGTATAAGTTAAACAATTTATGAATAAATTAAATGACGACAGACCTGTACCTATGTGGTAGAGCAGTTATGTTTGTTCTTTGGTCACTGTTGTTAAACTATGTTGGTGTTAGACTTTTCAAAGTCTGACACGACATCATCATCAGCAACAGTTGCTACATGGGGCATGTCTTTCAGATCATGTTGGAACTCTCTAGACTTGTGTTTCCTTATCCTCTTTAGTTGACCTGTTGAAGAAGTGACCTTGTCATTTTCTTTGGTTCCAACAGACTCTCCTTCCGACATTTTCTTCTTTTCATTGACTCTGGAACCCCTTCCGGTGCTCTCCACTTTATCAGAATGATCTATCTTGTAGTTCTCATATGTTGTTGTGTCATCATAGTAGTCTGCATCTGGTGAGTTAGTGTTAAACTTAGTAGAGTCTGACACTATGAAATCTTAATCAGGACTTGGGATATGAGTTGAAGGTTTATGCGTCTGCCTCCCCTTCCTCTTTTCGGTTGGTTTTACTTCCTCCTCTTGATAGTTTCATCGAATAGTCTCTCAGATCTACGTTTACAGAAAGTAGTACTACCTGCGACCTTTAGACTATGAACAATCACCTTCAATTCGCCGGGGTTGTCTGGGTTGATAGGATTATGGAGTTCTCCAGAAGATTTGATCCGAAAGTGGTTCAGACATAATAGCTTCAGTTTCAGCATCAAATTTTTGTCAACCTTGATTCGTTCATCTCCGACAGAAGGCATGTCAGACTTCTCTCCTGGACCGGCAGCCACAGGAGTGGATTTTGTGAGTGATGGTGGTTTTTCAGAGGCTGGTTGGTAAGAGATTTCAATAGAAGGGTTTTCTGGGTTAAGGTTGAGAGGATGAAGGAGGCGGAGATTTAGGTTTCTTTGTCGATTCAAAGATATTGGAGGAGACAGGACCAGGAGTAATGAGAGTAGGGTTTTGTTGACGAGAGGTACCACTTTTGAGAGGGACTCTTGTAAAGTTTGAAGATCTCCTGAATCCAGTACCTCCATGATCGGTTCTTGAATTTTGACGTTAAAAGTACGAACAACACTATTTCAAGAAGACGAAGAGTTTCTCTTGATTAGTGTGAGATGAAAAAATGGAGGTGAGTAAAGACATATATATACTATATTAAAAGAAAATAGTGGTCTAATAGTTGTTCCCGCCAAAAACATAAAGTAATTTTTAATTTTTATTTAATATTTAGTCTATTATAATATAGATATACAATAAACAATAATAACAAAATATAACAAAAATATTTTTATCACTTTTATTTAAAATATTATATCTCAATAATTTATTATATTTACTATTTTTTAATAATATAAACATGATATCTTTTACGGGTTAATATTTAAATCAAATAGAAAATAATTTCTGTAATAACCCAAAAATGAGCAAACCCATTTTGGAGTCCATCAAAGAAGAAAACCCAAAGGAGAAGCACAAAAATATAAAATAAATATTTTAAGGCAATCTCTCCGGTCAACTACTTTCCAGGCCAAACTACTTCTGGGCCAAACTGCTTCTGAGCCTAACTGTTTTCCAAACCGAACTACTTCTGGGCCAAACTACTTTCGGACCGAACCACTTCTGGGCCAAAGCTATCCGTTCGAAGAGCTATCATTCGAAGAACTATGTTAGTTCGAGGAGCTGTCAGTTCGAGGCACTGCCTTGGACGAACAAATCTCTCCATGTTGACCGAAGGACACCTGTTCAAAGAGATGTATCATAGTTCGAAGAGGTGTCTCAGCTCAAGGGATACAACTTTTCAAAGAAGTCATTTACGAATAGATGTCTCATTTCATGAAGGGACACTAGTCCTTTTCATTTATTATAAATAACTCCTCCCATTAAAGAGGAGGGGGTTGATTTCCAAGACATTCAATGTCAATCAAATTGTATTAAAAACATCATTTAATACGAAAAAATATACACCCCGGGTGTTTGTTCTATGATTTTCCTTCTTTCTACTTTTTGATATTTTTCACCCATTAAAAATTGACGCCGTCTGTGGGAAAGAAGGAAAAATTGAAAAACAAAAACGCAAAGTCCTCTCTCTTGTTCGAGAATAAGAGTTGTACTTTATTAAAAAAATGTTTTGCTTGTACAAAATTTAGAAGGATGGTACGTGGATATCTTTGGCTTGTAATGGGCGTAAGTCTCAACTCCTATAACCACTTGGAACAGTTGGCACTTGGTTCTACACCAATTAACTATGTGGGGCTATATCATTTATTCCTACATGCAAAAATCGGGTGGAGCAGCAGAAGCTAAGTGATTATTTAAGAGAAAGGATGGAGAGGCGTTGGCTTCTTCGAGCCCGAATGTCATTTTTCTGAATCTCTTCGTTTACTAACAATTCTAATCGGAAAGGCGCACCGATTCGCTTGAAGGATTACTTCGGGCAAACGCTAAAGTCAATTGAACTGATTCAAAAATGAACAAAGCAGTCGATTCATAACTCCAGATTCCTCAAGAGAAACAAGTCAAGGAACTGCTTGGTGATTAAAGACCAATATTCAGAAATTTGGGGAGAACCAGAAAAGTAGTTCGTGAAATGCTATGCTTCTTCGTCACTCTCGGGGATTTGAAATAGATCGAAATTATAAAACACTACTGAGAAGATCGATTCGAAACTCCAGACTATCATTGTTGCAAAAGGGAAAACTCTCTTTGAAATAAATGGAAGAAATGATCTAGGGGTTGTTCGAACGAAGTACTGCGCCTCATTCGTACAAAATCTTTTCGCTTCTACTGCCGCTAGCAATGGAGATCAACATCCATCAAAACAAAGACCATCCCTCAGAGAATCATCTTGGAAACTCTTGAATTAGATTACAGGAACAAAATTCCTACTGTCAAATAACCGACAAAAATTGAGGTTACGCGTTGGCGTTGTGAACCTTTGTCGCTACGAGCAATTCAATTACCATCTGTTGTGAATTGTAGCGATTGCAGACACAAATAACCAACAGAAAATAAAGAATACAATAATTTATAGTGGTTCGAGCGTAAGCTCTACGTCCACTCTTCAAGCCTCATCGGTGATGATATTATTATGGTGAAGAAAATACAAAGTATGTGACAATTACAATTGGTGGGGAGCAGGGGTATATATAGAGAGATATTCCTAAATACATAAGGAATATAAAACCTAGATATGGTAAGATATATCTAAACCTAAATCTATCTAAAATAGATTTGTTCCCATCCAAATCTAATACTGATTAGGATAAATCTTGTCCAACAAGGAAACAAGATATACACCATATTTTTTCCATGTCTATCCAACTCGAACAGCTTATCGAGTTCTTCGACCTTCACGGGCTCGACCCACTTTATCGGACTAGTCTCCTCGACCCACTCGAACTACTTCCTTGAGTTATATTGAGACTACTCCAATAATTCTCCACCTTAGGCTCAATATCACCTCGGCTTGGCACCTCCTCTTCAGTTCGACTTCAACAGTTTGATCAGTTCCAGACAATACTCAAACTTAGTACTTAGAACTGGCTTCGTAATCATATCCGCAGGATTATCGAGAGTATTGACCTTGTCCAGCTCGACCTCTCTGGCTGCCACTACATCTCTAATAAAATGGAACTTCACATCGATGTGCTTAGTTCTCTCATGATGAACATCATTCTTTGCCAGCTGCAAAGCACCTTGATTATCACAGGAAACCTTCATATTTCCTTGATCAATCCCCAGTTCGTTCATGAATCCGAGCAACCACAGACCTTCCTTAATCGCTTCGGTCAAGTCAATGTACTCCGCCTCCGTCGAAGATAAGGCAACTACCCTCTGCAGACTTGCTCTCCAACTAATCATCGTTCCATACGATGTGAACACAAAACCCGTCAATGACTTCCTCGAATCCATACATCCTGCATAATCTGAGTCTACAAACCCTTCGATTGGGAGCCTTGAGCTCGAACCATCATCCTCAAAGACTAGACCCTTTCCAACTGCCCCTCGAACATACCTGAGGACCCACTTCATAGCTGCCCAATGCTCTTTCCTAGGTTCGGCCATGAACCTACTAACCATGCTAAGAGCATAAGCTAAATCCGGTCTCGTACAGACCATAGCATACATTAACTAACCGACAACACTCGCATAAGGAACACCTCTCATAAACTCCCTTTCCTCCTCGTCAAGTTTCCCAGCAGCACTCTGATGGGTTTTGTATACTGAAAGCATTTATTACAATATGTATACAACGGTTTATTTCTCCTATCTGTTAACAATCGTACATGTATGAACAATGGTATCCTCTTGTCTCACCGATAAGGACGATCATACGGCGTGTTGTAGATCGCAGAAGACAGTATGATCAATTGACCTAGTGAGACATAAATAGAATCACAGCCGAGACAGCGTATGAGGATATGTCTGTCCGGATGGCTGCGGCATTGTCGGAATAAGTAGTCTGTCTTGGTTACTTGACATGCTGGTACGCAGAGGTGGCGTATTGATGGACCGCAGTGAGATATATTCGTCTGTCTGACATCAGCGAATAAAAAATCTCGTTATATTGATTGAGTCCAAACCCTAACGAAGGTTCAGGGGTTTGCACGGGTTGACTGTTGCTCTGACTTGCCATGGTGGAGAGCCAACACAACGCGCTTGTATATCCGCATCTTGGGTAACAGAGTTCGTGTAGTACCGCTTGAGACTGAACTTAGGTAACCATATCCGAGTAATAGGATGGGGACATTCCCTGAGGAGCTCAATAACATTCATCGTGCCAAAGTCCTACAGGCTGATTAAGTTCAGGCACGAGTGATAAGGTTTGAGTGGTACTACTCAGGAATTATAAGATATTAATTAATTGTAGTTAGAGCTTGTCAGAGGCTCCGATTAATTAATGGATGTCCGGTAACCTTAAATATGGGGATTCTCAATTAATGCAACCCGTTCTCACAACGTGGTAATAAAGGGGTAGGTCAGTATTTTTTCTGTGGTGAAAAAGAATTAATATTAATTAATTAATTGTGTCCTGGGTTGTGGACATGGGAATTAATTAATTTATAGGCCCACTTTATTATTTGCATTAGGTCCCAGGTCTAGCCCAATAAGTGTGCTGAATTGAGCCCAGGAGCCCATTAGGGTTTTATAACCCTAGGTCTATAAATAGACCTCTCACTCTCTGAAACCCTAGCCACTTCATAACACAATTTGAAAAACCCTAGATCTAGAGAGTGAGAGAGGGGGCGCCGACTTCAAGGGAGAAGGAGGAGAATTTTTGAATTCTGGTCCTGCTCAAGCCACCGATCTACGGAGTCCTCACCAGTAGTAGATCTGAACAGCACCGGGACACAGATCTGAAGACCTGATCTGGAGAACAACGGATTTCTTCTTTCCCCTTTCTTTGTTTTCGATTTTGTCTTGAAATTGAGGTTGCTAATTTATGTTTCCGCAGACAAATTCGATTTGCGTGGTTGAATTGAAGTTTGGAATTCAAACGAAAAAGATCGGTACAGACCCTACGGAATTACGGTAATCTCTCAATCCACAATCTCGTATTAAATTCATAGGAGCATGCTAGGTTTTTGAGTAATTTAATTGTGAGCAATATCCATAGATCCGATCCGGTTCATTTGGTTTTGGTGATTCGGTTCACGGTAAAACCCTACACACTCAACTTGAAATGAGTTGCTAACGGAGTGAGCACAGGTTTTACATCCTTCATTCCATGCCTCTCAAGAACTTTCATCAAGTATCCCTCTTGAGATAACGTGAGTCTTCTTCAAGCCCTGCCTAGAACTATTTCCATACCCAGGATCCTTCGAGCACAACCGAGATCCTTCATCTCGAACTCCTGACTCAGAGCTTCATTTAGTTCGGCTATCCCTTACTTATCTCGACTCGCTATCAGCATTTCATCTACATACAACAGTAGATAAATTCGAGTCTCTATATTTTCACCTCGAAAATATACACATGGGTCGTGTTTGCATCGAACAAAGTCCTGTTGAACCATAAACTTGTCGAACCTCCTATTCCACTGCCTTGGAGACTGCTTCAATCCATACAATGACTTCTTGAGAAAACACACCTTCTCCCCGCTACCAGCTTCCTCGAAGCCCTCGGGCTGCGTCATAAGGATCCTTTCCTCCAGCTCTCCGTACATAAATGTGGTCTTCACATCCAGTTGCTCCAACTCCATGTCGTACCGAGCAACTAACAACAATATCAGCCTTATAGACCTTTGTTTCACCACCGGCGCAAACACTTCTCCATAATTCACACCTTCCCATTGTGTGAAGCCTCGAGCAACTAGTCTAACCTTGAATCTAACCCCAGAAACCTCTTGTTTCTTCTTCAAGATCCACTTACAGCTAACTATCGATTGCTTCTCCCCCGGCTTATCCACCAACTCCCAGGTGTTATTCTTCTTCAAGGAGTCCATCTCCTCCTTCATGGCATCGAGCCATTTGAGCCTCTCCTTACAAGTTATGGCCTCGGTATAGCTCTTCGGCTCAGTATCATCCAGCTCTACCTCTTCCGCCATAACAAAGGAATATGCGACCACATCAGCATATCCGAATCGAGTGGGAGGTCTTATCTGCCTTCGTTCCCTATCTCTTGTGAGATTATAATCTTGAAGCGCACCTGACCCTCGAACCACCTCGATCTCGCCATCCACCTGAGGTACTCTCTTCGACCCACTGGTCGGCTCCACCTCAATCTCAGCAACTGATCTATCTCCTTCGACCTTGTCAGACTGTTCCTCCGAAGCACCACATTGTTTCTCAAGGATATTTTCCCGTTCCCCAACCCCTTTATCCAGTTCTCCTACAAGCTCCTCCTTGAACGTCACATCCCTGCTAACTTGTACCCTTTCACACCTTCGGGGTACCCAATGAATATGCATTTCAATGCCCTCCTCCCAAGCTTATCTCCTTTGATGTTTGCATAAGCCACGCAACCAAAAGCTCTGAGGTTGCTAAAATTCGAAGGATGACCAGACCATATTTCTTCCAGTGTCTTGAAACCTAGTGCAGTCGAGGGGCACCGGTTGATCAAATAAGCTGCAGTAGTCACTGCTTCTGCCCAGAACGACTTGGGTAACTTCGCACCGAACAGCATGCACCTCGTTCTTTCCAGCAACGTCTGATTGTACCTCTCTGCCAATCCGTTTTGCTAAGGTGTTCCAGCCACTGTCTTGTGCCTCGCAATATCGTGCTTCAAACAGTACCTCTCGAACTCCTTCGAGCAATACTCAAGGCCATTATCAGTTTGCAGCCTCTACACCTTCCTTCCAGTCTGATTTCGATCAGCACTTTCCACTTCTTGAAGGTCTCCAAAGCATCACTCTTATTCTTCAAGATGTAGACCCACACCTGCCTAGAGTGATCATCAATGAGGCTCATGAAGTACCTCACTCCTCCATTCGAACTGACCCTTGAAGGTCCCCATAGATGTAATTCTCACAGAAATCCAGTTCTCTGATATTATCCCCGAGCAACAGATCTTGCTTCGATAACTCATGCATCCCCCTCTCACTAACGTGACCGAGTCGCATGTGCCACAGTACTGACTTGTCAACCGTCATTATCGAAACCTCCCCGATCACCGTGCTCCCCATCAGAGTGTATATTCTATTCCTTCGAGCTCCTTTCATCAAGATCAGGGATCCTTTACACACCTTCAAAGTCCCAGCTTCCATCTTGATCGTGTAACCCAGTTCATCGAGCATCCCTTAAGAGATCAAGTTTCTCTTAAGCTCCGGAACGTACCTTACACCTCGGAGTACCCTTTCTGTATTATTGTGCATCTTAATCCTCACCGAACCCATTCCAACCACCTTGCATGGTTTATTGTTGCCCAGAAGAACACTCGAGTTCTCCTGCTCCTCGAACCCTTCGAGCCATGACTTATTAGGTGTCATGTGGAATGTACAACCTGAATCCAATATCCATTCCCTCTCCGAGCGCTCATTCGAAATCACTAATGCCTCTCCAGAGTCATATTCCTGCTCAGCAACAGCTACATCCGCTTGCTGCTTCTGCTCCTGCTTTGTCTGCCTCTCCGGACAATCTCTTTTGATATGTCCCTTCTTTTGGCAGAGAAAACACTTGACCTTTGGCTGTGATCCTGGCTTTGGCCTCGACCTTGACCTCGAACTTCCCCTATTGGAGTTCCTCATCTCCGGTCTTCCTCGAGCCGCCCTAGCCACCAAGCCTTCTCCATGAGAGTTCTCTCGCTCCTCGTTCTTCTCATTTAACTCCTTCGAACTTAGAGCTGACTGAACCTCATCCATGGTCAATGACTCTCTTCCATACATTAAGGCTTCCTTGAAGTTCGAATAACTATTTGGCAGCGCACTCAACAACATCAATGCCTGATCCTCATCTCCTATCGCCACATCAATATTTGCCAGATCGAGGATCAACTTATTGAACTCGTCGAGCTGCTCGTTGATCGGTCTTCCCTCTTGCATCTTAAATGAATACAACAATTGTTTAAGATAGAGCCGATTTGCCAGGGACTTCTTCATATATAAGGATTCCAGTTTGGTCCATACTTCTGCTGCCGTTTTCTCCTTCGAGACCTTCCTCAACACCGTATCTCCGAGACTCAGAATCAGCGCACTGTGTGCCTTCGCCAGTGTATCTTTCTTCTGTTGCTCCATCATCGTGTCAGGTAACCCAGCGTATCCCTTCAAGGCACCATCCAAGCCTTGCTGTACAAACAGCGCTTGCATCTTCAACTTCCACAAACCGAAATCATTCAATCCCGTAAAGTGCTCCACCTTGAACTTGGCTGAACCCATCGCAATCCTTCCTCCTCCACGTTCACCGCACCAATCTGTTGTGAATTGAAGCGATTGCAGACACAAATAACTAACACAATAATTTATAGTGGTTCGAGCGTAAGCTCTACGTCCACTCTTCAAGCCTCCTCGGTGATGATATTATTATGGTGAAGAAAATACAAAGTATGTGACAATTACAATTGGTGGGGAGCAGGGGTATATATAATGAGATATTCCTAAATACATAAGGAATATAAAACCTAGATATGGTAAGATATATCTAAACCTAAATCTATCTAAAATAGATTTGTTCCCATCCAAATCTAATACTGATTAGGATAAATCTTTTCCAACAAGGAAACAAGATATACACCATATCTTTTCCATATCTATCCAACTCGAACAGCTTATCGAGTTCTTCGACCTACATGGGCTTGACCCACTTTACCGGACTAGTCTCCTCGACCCACTCGAACTACTTCCTTGAGTTATATTGAGACTACTCCAACACCATCATCGCTACTCAAGCGCAGCTCAAGAAATGGTCTTATTGGAGGAGTAATTGCTCTTCGGCTATGTCTCAAGCAAAAAACACTTTGAATAAAAAAAAACTTTTTGAAGTATGAGTCGGAACAAGGTGCTTTTTATAGTGAAATTGAATCTCGCCGATCTACATTTGATGAAGGTCGTGACCCATTGTTCTTAGCCTCTTCAATCGGCATTTTCCTAAGGAGGAAAGAACACTCAAAACAACATTCAATTACGCGGGATGAGTTGGATTCAGGAAATATTTAAGGTAAGCGCGTGGCAACAAGAAAATGTTTTAGCAATTCTGATCGTAAGAGATACCAGGAACACTTCGAGGCATGCGTCATGACTACATACTACAATATGATCTCGAATGTCGCTTCATATACGTCCACCTTTCGCCTCAGAATGTAGAGCGACAGGAGCATCATCACGAAGCACTTCATCCTTGAATAGAAGTCCAGTGTTAATGCTCACAGCTACATGGATCTTCTGGATTATATCAAGGACGAATGAAAGAGTTCAAATGAAAAGCATGAAAGTCTAACTTCAAACATCAGTCGCATATCTCCAATTAAGATGAAGCACCATCTCAAAATTGAACCGCTCGAAGAGTCTGAAGTATCGCTCGAAGCAAGCTTCATTCGGCATGCTATCAAGACAACAAATGATTTGAAGCATGGCCAAAAGGCCACGACTCAGTCAGAGAAACCAAAATTCCCTTGGCGTGATGAATGATTGTTTCTCCTCATCCGTCTCGCTCAATGAACAGAGAGAATTGGTGGCCGATACGTTCGCTCTGCTATTAGTTTTTTTTAAAAAAAACTGAAGACGGGATTGGATACAATCCCTCGATTGAATGGGGATCCGCTCGATTCGAAGCACCCCACTTCACTGATTCGAGACACCCTACTTCAAACATTCACGTGAATATTTGATCATGGTTCACCTTTTCTATAATTTTGAATCACAAGCCTTTGTTGATTTCTTCGCAGGAAATTCAGAGAGGGAACTTGTTCTCGGATCGAACTCAAAAAAAGGGCATTTCCAGTTAAAGAAATTTTCAAAAAGTTGTCTTTGAACTATCATCCGAGCTAGACAGGTCATTCGGCCGATCAATTCAAAAATGGGGTGCCTCGAACAAATGCTGCATTCGAACTATTATCTCATCCAGAAACGAAGCACTCTTTTCTGTTCGAGGAAGGGGTCGTTCGAAGCCCGCACCCCCAGACATAGTAAAGTTGAAATATGATCGTTCGATTAAATGCCTCTTTGAGTTCGAAGCAACTTCATTGATTTGAAGCATTCTCTCTCCCAACAAGGCGTGACTAAGCAAAACATCACGCCAATAAATAAGCAGACTTCAACGTTGCATAGAAAATCGATGAAGTTCTGTATACGATAAAATACTCCAAGTTAAGTCGAAGAACCGCAGCGGGTCAAAGGCATAATTACAAACATATTGGATTTGAAGTGCTTCTATTCTAATGAACTCTCGTCAGACATCCATACCACTACATGGGTAAGAAGTCACACATGATTTCATACTACATTCTGTTGCAGACAAATTAAAAGAGCAATAAATTCAAGGGGCTTGGACTGGAGGAATTCTGAATTAGAGCGAAGTATTCTTTTATGTTTAATTTGAATCTCTTAAATATTAGATTTATTGCTCTTTGAATATTTACTTGCATTAGAATAAGTAGATTTGAGAAAAATATTTAGTTACAAGATTTTTTCATCACGATGATGCTATGTCATTTAATTATGTCAACTGGCGTTTGGATACAAAATTATCATATGCAAGGGTTATCCAATTGGTAAAAAAACTCCTCAAAATAAATTAAGGAGTGGGGGCTATTCGGGAGAGTAGGGGTTGTTTTAGAAGCACCCGACTTCTAATTCTGAACAACCTGCTTCGTAGTTCGAACTATTTCATAGTTCGAACCACTCATTCTTAAAAAATCCAAAGAATCTGATTTTTCGTTCGAAGCACCCACCTCCATTTTCAAGGACGAAGGACTTTCGAGCTCGAAGCACTTTATTACTGAGGGTAATTTTTTTTACTCAGAATACTCTTTCAAATCAATATCTTGTGTATGTTGCTTACCATGACAGGGGGCTTCTACGCAAAGCACTAAAGATGTTCTCAAAGCAACCATCTAAAAAAAAGTTCGAACAAGTCATTATTCGATAAATGAGCTAAAACTAGAACAGTTCGAATCAAAAAAATTGTCCGAACTAAACTTATTCGAACACGAAGATTGTTCGAATTTTGTTTTAAAATTGACCATAGAAAAAAAAAACAAAAAAGCTTTTAAAGGCAGTGATGCCCTTGGCCGAGTCAGCCAACACTTTCCGAGGAACTTAGGATATTGAAGTCAAAAGAACTTCTATTTGCACAGTTCCTCGATGACTACAAAATTGAAATGAATAACCCAAGAAACAGGCAGGGTGTGTTTTGGCGTAGTATGCTCATGGGCTCAGGGTCGCTCCCCGCCTGATTTGTAAAAACATACATATCAAAATTTAAAATCCTGCGAAGAACATTCTTTGTAGACAGGTCGGGCCTAACCGGCCATGAACTTAGGGATAATCGTAAGTCAAACTATTAGCTTTGCAGATACACCCGAAAATAAAACATTTCCTAAAACTCGTAGAGCTATGTCTCACGATACAAGAAACACTCCACCTCCTGAACATCTTCGGACTACGGTTCGGGGTAGGGAGATATTTTTTCTTCTTTAGTTTTTTGCAGAAAAGTGAAGTGCTCTAAATCAAGAGACCAACTACTTTGGCCTTGCCGAACTCCAAAGCAGTTTGGACGAGAGCTGAGAGGCTATTTTTATGACCAAAAAATGAGCAAGCCCATTTTGGAGTCCATCAAAGAAGAAAGCCCAAAGAAGAAGCACAAAAATACAAAATAAATGTTCTAAGGCAAGCTCTTCGGTCAACTACTTTCCAGGCCGAACTACTTCTAGGCCGAACCACTTTTGGGCCGAATATAACCATTTGAAGAGCTATCATTCGAAGAACTATGTTCGAGGAGCTGTCAGTTCGAGGCAATGCCTTGGACGAACCAATCTCTCCGTGTTGACCGAAGGACACCTGTTCGAAGAGATGTATCACAGTTCAAAGAGGTGCAGTTCGAAGAGATGTCTCAGCTCAAGGGACACGACTTTTCAAAGAAGCCATTCACGAATGGATGTCTCATTTCATGAAGGGACACTAGTCTTTTCATTTATTATAAATAACCCCTCCCATTAAAGAGGAAGGGGTGATTTCCAAGACATTCAATGTCAATCAAATTGTATTAAAAATATCATTAAATAGAAAAAATATACACCCCGGGTGTTTGTTCTATGATTTTCCTTCTTTCTACTTTTTGATATCTTTCACCCATTAACAATTTGTATTGTATTATATTATATTATATTAAATATAATCATGAATAAAATTACATATATATTAAAGATTTGCAAAAAAATTTAAGATATATATAAACTTTGTTAATTAAGTTTTAATATTATAAAATAAAAAAATCGTATATTTGATTTGCGCATCGCACGAGTGCAAATCTAGCTTATATTTAAATAAGTAATAGTACAAAGTGATAAAGGTTGAATCCTGCGCAGCATAAACACAAAAAACATAAAGTCTTAGTTCTACAAACACCAAAAAAATAAGAGATTTTGAGAAAAAATAACTCAAATTTAAATTATGTGACGACTTTAGCACAAATAGTAGACTCCTAGACTTTAGATAGCAAATAAACTAAAAAAAATAAAAAAATATAAATCCCTGGAGAATATCAACGAGAAACGAAAAAGAAACAGTATGTTTAAAAGTTTAACATGGTATTTGTTAGAGTTACACATTGTGATATTATCAATATCCTTCCACAGCGGTTGTGTGTCTTATCATCGCCAACCTCTAGTACTAGTTGATTAAAAATTATACTAATTCTGCTTATATTTTTCACACGAATGGTTTTCTATCCATAGTACTTAACTTTGCAAGACAATGATTAGATTAAAACATCCAAGTTTTATAGTCAGAGAACCTCACTCTTGTGTTCCTAATTTTGTAACTTGAAAATAAATCACATTAGAAAACAAACTCTAACAATAACATATAAACTTTAACAGACAAAAGTAAGAACTCATTATTGAGGGGAATTGCACATCCTCTGGGCTTTTCAAAGAAATGAAAATCTTTCAAAATCTAAAGCCTTGGTAAGAATGTCTGCTACTTAGTTCTTAGTTAGAACATATTTCTGAGTCACTAAATTCTTGTCCACTAAATCACGAATGAAATATTGCCTAAAGTTAGTGTGTTTAGTGCGTGATTGATGAATAGGGTTTTTTGAAATCTCAATGGCACTAGCATTATACATAAGAGTGTTAGAGTTTCAGGCTTTGTACCGTAATCATTTAACATTTGTTTCATCAAGAGTAGTTGTGAATAACACCTTGAGATTTTTGTGTACTTCAATTCAGCTATTGAAATTGATGTACACTTTTGGTCCTTATAGCCCAATAACACCACATTATCACGTATTTGAAACCAGCTTCCTCTTGTATCCTTTTTATTGTCAACTTCACTTTTAGCTTTCCTCAAATGTGACTCCTCAAGGCAGATTTGATACCTGTCACTTACAGCAACACTCGAAAATAAATTTGGGTGATTTGCAGTAAAGTAAATAAGGCCACTTATAATCCCTTCAAACAATGTTAATTTAACACTATTATCAACAAAGTTTTGAGCAGTTTAACATCAATTCTCGTTAGAGTTCTCTTAGGTTTTTTAGATTCTAGACAAAAATCATTCCATTAACTTTATAAATACTTGTTCTGAGATATAAAGGCATTCCTTTATAAATTCGAAGTCATATATAATGGATATATTTATGTGTCATACTCATACAAATCATATCAGCCATAAATTGATCAAATGGATTAACATGGACAATGACAAATGCATCAAACACACAGTCATTAACATAAATTTGGATAATGATAAAAATAACACATAAAGTGTTATCAACATTTTCTATTAAGCCAGTGATCTCAATGATAAATTGGATGAGAAAAAAGTATCGAGCTTGTGGTGCATGTAAAATCCTTTTCAGTTTGTAGATATGGTCATATACAAGTCGATCCTCATCCTTTAAATGTTTAACATATATTTTTTCACTGAGAACAACATTTAAAAAGTTACTTTCAACATCCATCTGAAATAAGACAAAGTTAGAAACACAAGTATCAATCGAATAACATATCAATTTTAAAATAATTAAAGCATATATATAATGAATGTCCTTTATCAGTATATATGCTTGTGCTACTAATCTAAACTTATTCATCACAATATTCTTAGGTGCATGAGATTTAATAGATGTAAACATGAGATTGTCATTTAAATTCTCAAAAATATCCTTAGATTCATGTTGAGTAAACTCCCCAGCCATCTGTTTCGGAAGTGGGATCCACCGTCACTCAGCAGCGCTCGCGGTACTCCAAAGCGGGTCAAGATGTTTTTCTGAAGGAATTTCAGCACCACCTTGGAGTCACTGGTGACCGTGGGCATGGCTTCAACCCACCGGGTCACATAATCAACCGCCAACAGAATGTATTGATATCCATGGGACTTAGGAAATGGTCCCATGAAATCAATGCCCCAAACATCAAAAGGCTCAATCTCCAGCATGAACTTCTGAGGCATCTCATCCTTCTTCGA